>JAXBDA010006015.1:0-20756 GCA_036023075.1 Gaultheria prostrata | reverse complement strand
AAAAGAGCGAACATAAAGATAAACCCTACACGCGCGCAGGGAACAGACCCTTGGAAACTGGATCGCTGACATCAATAGGAGCCTCATGCGCAGCACTGAGGGCATCTTTCTCTTGAACAAGGGCGCTCAGCTCATCCTTCTTCTTCTGCAGTTCGACCTGCATATCCTCAATATCCTTCTGTAACTCAAGAATGGCGAACTCCTTGTCTGCGATACGGGGCAGCAACTTGATCTCCTTGCGGCGTTCATGAAGCTTGTCCAAATGCGCGATGACCCAGCTGATGTCGAAACCCAAGTCTTCTAGATCCACGACGCTGGCCCGGGCGCTGTTATAGAAGGAGGTAGTGAATTCCATCATCATGGTCATGTGCAAGGTCTTCAATAGGGTACAGAAGTTGTCCAGCCACATCCCGCCCATCACCTCACTCTTCGCCTTAAAACCCGCGAGTGTCTCCGGGTGCGTCTGATCAACCCATTGTAAGATGGGCACGTAGGCCCCAGACATGCGGAACTGCTTGAAAAGTACCTTGCCTGTCTAAACAGAAGACTCACCAACCACCCTGACAGAAGAATCGGAATGGCCAGGGGACTGGACTGTTTGGCGTTGCTGAAGCTCGCGCCTAACAGGTGAGGGCGGGTGTGAAGGCACAGAGGTCCTATCACCTTCCACCATTGCACCACTGCTAGGAGGAGTGGTTTCAGGCGACCGGACCACCCTGGGGCTTGTAGCAGTATCCTTATGATCATCAGCACCTCTCACGGAGGTGTCCAACTTGAGTGGCTCACGCGCAGGCTCGCGCTCCTCCGGGATCTCCTCAACTCTACTACCGCGCAACCCAGCAGCCGCCTCTAACTCTGAAAAATCATCGCGGAAGAGGTCAGCAATAATTGGGTGCCCAAAATTGATCACAGGTACATAATCTCCTAAACTGTGTTCGTGAACGGGGATTAGCCCAGAACACGGCTGGATATCACCCCCTATGCTGTGAAAACTGCTTGTAGAATCATTATTATGAATACCTGAGCCGGTGCGGGGCCTTGTAGACAACGGCTCGGTACGAACTTGCGCAGCACTAACAGTTTGCGGCGACGCGTCATCGTCTTCAAGAGGCTGACTCCCTTCAGATGTTAGACCCTCGAAATCACTGTTTACATAAGGCGCAATCTCATACCCCTCACCAAAGCCCTCTTCCGCATTCCATTACCCACAGGCGGATCTTCATCAGATGCGCGTTTAAGCATAGGAGGCTGGTCAACCTCTCCTGAGCCTCGGGTTTTGAGCATTCTGTCCAAGGAATCACTTTTTCCCGCGCTCAGCTGTTCGAGAAATTCTCTCCTCTCCTGGGCCTGGGGATGGTTAGGGTCGTCAAGCTCGGTATCACCAGCAACTTGTCCGACTGGCTCAGTACCCTCCTAGCGCGCCAGCACAACGCTGATAGGGAGTCTTGTATTGGTAAGCAAGCCATACAATGTAAACAAGTCATAACAGCGTATCCGTACCTCCCCCGCCATCTCTTCACCAAGCATGTCTCCAAATATTTTTTTATAGTAGTAACAAATCAAGGTCATCTTGAACCTGGGGTCCAACACCACTGTAACTCCCAAAAATCCATGTGTACTGTATCCCAATACTTGTCATATTTCTCAATCATCTTGATGGCCATTTCCTCCACAAGCTCAATCCCACAACAAGACCACTCAGTCAATGTAAGTTTAATAATATCACACACGTCTGGAAAAAATAAATTGGAAGTCGGATAAGTAGTCCCACTAAACAACAAAGTGACCCTGTAGAATATTTCCAACCTCTCACATATATCTTGTGCCAAGTACCAATCATCATCATTTGGGCAACATTTATATTGTCAATGCTTGAGTTTTAACCGACCAAAAGTGCTCCTATATTCTGTAGCAGTTTGAAGCATAAAAAATGTAGAGTTCCACCTTGTAGGACAATCAAGAGACAACTTTCTATCATATGTAATTCCCAATTGACGAGCTGCCTCCTCAAACTGCTCCTCTCTCTTTGGAGTTGCTGTCCAATATGCAACACTATCTCTAACTTTTTCAATCGACGACTTAATGACATCTAAACCATCCTTCACAATCAAGTTAATAATATGGGCAACATAATATGTTCACCTTTAAATTTTTCTAACAATAAACTAATCATTGCAACATTGGTAGTACAATTGTCAATTGTCAAAGTAGACAATTTCCTATCAATATTCCAGTCCAAAAATGTCTCCATCAACACCTCACACAACACTTCTGTTGTGTGCGGACAAGGCACATACACAAACCTAAATAAAACACATACTATAATTATTGAATGTAGTATAAAACATTATAATAACAATAGCAAGGCTAAAAAACCTAGCATAAAGTTAAAATAGTAACATTAGGAATTTACCTTAGAATGCGATTATGTAACTTCCAAGAATCATCGACGAAATGTGCCATGATAACCATAAACCCTATTTTTTGATTGCTAGCTGTCCACATATCGTTCCCCATCATAAGACTAGGTGTTAAAATCTTTGTTTGCCATCAATCAAATTTTTTTTTTTGAAACAAGATTTAACATGATCTCCCAAATGTGTTGTTCCACTTTTAGGATCCTCAACCAACTTCTTTTACAATACAAGCACCTTGCTTTATACACACCCGTTGCCTTAAGTTTTATCCTCTGAAAATGTGACCAATGTTCACTCTTTAAAGTACACTGACAAAATTTCATCACCTTTAGAAGTGTACTCCTTGGGTTCATCAGTGGGAATTGACTCCGTGTCTACTTGTGAAAGATCATTCGATTCAACTTGTGTTGTAGAGTGATCTTCTAAATCGGCAAATTGCAGGTTAAAAAACAAAATCAAAAACAAAATTTCCCAACTTGAATGACAAAGTTAAATTCCGGACTTCTTGAAAAAAATCAAAAGACTACATTTTCCAACTACTAGTTTGCTATTCAGTACTCGTAGAAGTTTTGAGATTCTTTATAGAAGTTCACACACATCCTTCAGCCATATATATTATGTAGAGATAAATTACATTATCATCCAAACACTTTTCGAGATTGCACCACTCCACACAACCAGTTCAAGCACACTTGAGGTATATTTTCAATACGACAATAGCAGCATATATACATCCTTCCTATATTAAAAGGAAGAACGTCCATTCCTGTTTTGGGCTTTTTTTTTTTATGCCCTTTTTGTCCTTGCAATATTTTCCATCTACGGTAATACCACTGATCGTGATATATGCGTATGTGACATGTCCAACCAACAAAACTAACATGCCTCTGCTGTATTTAATGCATCTGGCTTCTCACAGACCATTCTCTGATGTCTTTAGAGAATACGGTTTCGTTATAAGAGGGAATTGCAGCGGCCTTCATCTTTTCGTTCGAGAGAGGTTCTTTGTTTCCCGCGGGGCCAGGGCCGGCCCAATGCCTAGGCCCAGTAGGCCTGGGCTTAGGGCATCCAAGAAATTCAACATTTTAGGGGCACTCCCATAGTTCTTAGGTTTGGGCTTGATTAGGTTATCACCAATGGCATACTCAAAACCAAAAGGTTGTTAAAGTTAACAATGTGTGGTCCAAAAAGTGCTCACAATGGAATACTCAAACTTAGCAACATCTTAACCAATACTCAAATTTTAGCATTTGCATACTCAAAATTACCAACTTTTTCACAATAACCAAGTCAATAACTAAGTTTAATGGACCCCCTTCTCTTCAATTAAATACATCCATCATACACAAAATCTTCTCCTTATTCTATCTCTTCCTTTTTCAACAATGCTTTCAAAAAAAAAAAATTTCAAAAAAATTTCAAATTTTTTTTTGTAAAAATGTTATTTTTCAAAAACTGTTATTTTTCCCAAAACTTTTTGTTTTTCGAAAATTGCTTTTTTAATCTATTTTTTTTTAAAGACAGTTTTTCTAAAAATTGCTATTTTGGAAATTGTATTTTTTTCAAAAAGTTTTTTTTCCTCATAGAACTTTTTTTTTTTAAGTTTTTGAAAAGATTAAGTTTTTGAAAAGAAAAATAATTTTGACTAAGAAAACAGTTTTTTAAATATTTTATTTTTTTATAATTTGAAAAGGTGATATAGCACTCAATTTTGATTATATCATTGTGGACCTCCATGTTGTTAATTTTAGCATCCTCTATAAATGGATACTCAAAAGGTAATGTGACAACTTTTAATTATTCAAGTTTGAGAATGTCATCGGTGATAACCTTTGAAATGACCATGGCCATTGGCCAAGTAGTAAAATAGTACTCATGGAAGTACATGGATGCAAACTGTATTTTGTCCCACTTTTATCATGCCGAAGAGATTCCCGTGTTTCGCGCATACCTTTAGTTGCTGTGTGAGTGGAGAAAATCTCGAGTCGAAAAGAGAGTGATTTCTCGATCGGGCTAGGTTTTCATACCTTGTCTCAGACGAACTCGTACAACGCTCGTTATACATACAATATATATAAACACACACACACAGAGAGAGAGAGAGAGAGAGAGAGAGGAAATCAAACAGCCATGACTGGTAATCCATCTGAAACTATTGTTTCCATCCCGTAGTGGGTTTTGTGTCTTTTTTCATAAAGACAGAACCTTTTATGTGTTTCTAACTTTAATTCTTGGTAGGATTGAAATTTGAATGTTTCTGTTTGATAATTTGAAGGATTGGTCATATTCGCGATTTCAGTTATTTAGCTACTTTTCTAGTATTGATGATAGGTGAACTGATTTCATGGACATGATATATGTGATGTATATTGGTTTTGAGAATTTCAGTGGGTTTTTTGTGTTTGATAATTTGAGGATGTTAAATAGAGAACCGGTCTTTTTCATAACTCCGGTCTCGGTACAGTTTGCGTGCACCTGGACTAATCCGGGTCCAGGCTCAATTGAACCACGGGATTTTGGTCATCCCAATTGATAAAATGGGCTAGTTTGCCTGGTGTCATGCGTTTTGATTGGTTTCTTTTGCCCCCATTATATGATTATGGATTGGATGAAATCCACGACTAAACTAAACATTATCTTAAAAGTAGATATGTTTGGTGATTGAGTTGTATTTGGAGGAGGAATGAATGTAAAGTGTAGAGGTCTGATGCTGTTATGGATTGTTTATATGACCTTTTTGTGTTTGTAATTATTTTATATACTAAGCCTTTTGTGGCAGACCATGCGCAGGAGCAAGAGATGGAAATTGAGGCATTGGAAGCCATACTTATGGATGATTTTGAAGGTTTGAATGAAATACATTTTCTGTTTGGAAATTTGTTATCGAGGACCCAAAATCCTCCATTTTCCTTTACTTAGTTCCAGGTAATGAACGAGGTGTTTTATTTTCTTCTGCTTGTGCAATGCCAGAAATTCACTCAAGCGAAAGTGGGCTAAACACTTCTAATCGGTGCTTCCAAATTACGTTATCTCCTCAGGTACATATTCTCCTTTGTGTCATTTCCTTCTGTGTACTGGCCAAATGATGACGGCCTGTGGTAGAAAACTATGACATTGTCAGAAGCAGGTAACACTAGCTAAATGTTGGAATCTTGGAAATGTTATTTCCGGTTTCTTCTGGTGATATATACGCGGGGGCAATATTGTGGACCATGGAACAAAAGCAAGAGGAGATTCCACATCTTGTTTGTTTTCTGGCTGTGCTTGTAAAGTTTCTTACCGTACCGCTCTTTCTTTTCCTACAGGATGACGACGCAGATGAATCAACAGCCCCTGCAGGTTTTGATTTCCTTGGTTATGAAATTCTCTCTATTTGTTTATTTTCGGAGTTTGTTTGCTGGTTTCCTACTTCAGAAATCATGACATTTAAATGCCTATCAGCATGAGCTGTTGCCTGAACTTTTGTTGCAGTTTGCTTGGCTTTAATTTTCTCTCACACAGAAAAATATCCAGATGAACCACCACTTCTGAATGTGAAAAGGTTGGTTACTTTCTCTTTATTTTGCCAGTATGTGTTCAAGTAGCACTTTTGACCAGTGTCTATTGGCGATCACCATGTTACTCTATGTCAGTGACTCAGTAAGAACAAAAGATTTCCTCTTTCAGCTCACCCCATGGATGAATTTGCTCGACTTGATCTGCAGTTTCTGAACATTGGAACAATACGCTGGGTTTTCCCATGACCTTTGCAATGGGAATTTGTGGTTGTGTTAGTTTGCCATTCTTGTCAATTTTGCGTCGAACATGTGCAAATGAACAATTCCTCACTTTATGCCTCTCCCCACCAGCTGAATTTTATAATTTTTGAGTTTTTTGGGGTGTTTCAAATTTCAATTACCATGTTGCTCCTGCACTAATTTTGCTGGAAAACTGATGAGAACTAGGGAGCCACATAGGACCTCCATGATGTTAGATTTGTCCAACTAGTTTGCTGATAACTGAATTTACTATCATTCAAGATGATTTTTTTCTTTCTATCCCTCATCCATTACAGTGATGTTTTTCAGTTTAAAGGGAATTCATACATCGGATCTCAAGATTTTGAAAGAAAAGCTGGATCAAGAGGTAGCTTTTGAACTACTTTTTGTTCCAATGTGCAATTTTCCCGTTACTCTCAGTTAACTATCTTCTTCAAGCATATTTCTTCTGGAACTTACAGGCATCTGAAAACCTTGGCATGGCTATGGTCTATACACTAGTTACATCTGCTAAGGAGTGGTTGTGTGAAAGATTTGCACAGGATGCTGACGATGAGAACACAGAAGAGGAAGAGAAGAAAGATGAGGTATGATTATGTGGTACACTTCAACTGCCAATGTACATACTTTCTAATTGAAAATGTATTCCTATTGCCGTTGCCCAGCACCTAAGTACCATTGAGCCGAAAACTCTGCTCTGTTAAGAGTATAATATGTTACTCGAATTCATACTGATGCTAGCCTTTGTAGTATTACTTGTAATTAATGCTAGACACTAAAAATGTTATTTGTGAAGTTTGTTGATGTCTACCATTTTCCTCTGTGTACCCTAAAGTATAATCTCAGAACGGCCTATCAGCAAATAGTTGACATTTTTAATACGTCATTCAGCTTTAGATGGTTTGCCGGTAGTCTTTTGTTAAGATTGATTAGTACAGTGGGACCTACACCCGTTCTTTCACTCCTCCTCTCACATGTTTTCCTTCTTTATGTTTCTAATAGGGCAGTGCTTTCATATTTTGATTCAGATAATTGTTCCTCATGGAGACCCGGTTACTATTGATACATTCACGGCTTGGAGAGAGAGGTTTGAAGCAGAGTTAGCGCTAGAAAGAGCCAAGTAAGTTTCACAACCATCCAATTCTTTATCTACTCCTTCATGTATCTAGAGGTTCATCTTCTCATCATCTTGTCCCTCAATCATGAGAAAGGTAAACTGTTGAGTTATGAAATTCAAAAGAAGGAAAAAGGAAAAAAGAAAAAGAAAAAAGAGGTGAGTAATGTTGTCAAGGTGAAGCAATCAGGATAGTAGACTTAATTAACGTCGTCTGAAAAGATGGTCATTCTGTCTGTGAAAAGCTTCCTACCCTTAAAAAACTAGAGCTTATCTTCGGGGAATCCGTGATTTCGAAAGTCAGCGTGTACCTCCATAGTGCCAAGTCTGGAACCTTTAGTGCCAGGAAACACAAATAGGAGGAAATCCTTGGTTCTAAGACTTGATTTTCTTGGAGGAATCATCATATCTTCTGTTTTACAAACTACATCATGAAACTTCTTTCAGACAATGTAGTAGTCGGAAACATCAGCCATTTCTCAAGTCTCTCTGAGCAAACCACACTACCATAAATCCCAACCAATTGGGGTTGGCTACATGAATACGTTCCATTGAGTTCTGTCTAGTGCATCATGTTTTGTTATATCCATAAAATCTAGATCCTTTTGGACTGCCGCATCTAAAGTCATTTTTGGTCTACCCTTAGTGGCTAGTGCTACCATCTATCGTAACCATATCAATCCTCCTAACTACCTCATCGACCGATGCACGATAGATATGTGGAAACCATTCAACCACCTTAATGTATTTTCTCTAATCTTACCTTAGAGGTGCTACCCCTACCATCCTGTGGAGGTTTTCTCAAGTGTCTCTAATGGAAGAAAAACATGTTGTAGTTTCTGTATGAAATGTAAGTGAAAGCATCTTGAAGTTTTGTAAAAATAACGAAAAATCTGAATGTCATGTTGCAAAATCTTAGTATATCTAATATAAATAAAAAAGGAAGGATAGATCAAAAGCACGATTTTACAACTCAGAGATATTTTGTCCTGACATTGGATTAACAGACCGTGAACAATACCAAAGAATGTGTTTGGACTCGCTTAGACTTTTCTTTTTTTGGTTCGACCATCATCACATGCACCAACTCTCAGGTTAATGCCCGAGTCAGCACTTTCTGCACCCAAGGAAAAGAAGCTCTCAGGCAGACAGTGGTTTGAAAGTGGAAGAGCTTCTGCGGTACTTAAATTCTGAACAGTTTCTTTCCCTTTTTGTGTAGATAGAGGGAGGGAGGGGGAGAGAGGACTCAAATATGTATGGTTAAAACGAGATGTGTTTTTTACTCTTGCGCAGAAAGGTGCAGGACCAGTTGCAGAAGAATCTGATGTGGAAGATGAGGACGACATTGACTTTGACGATGAGGACTTTGAAGGTAATTATGACTCTCCACTGAGCTCTTAAAAATTGGACGAGTGATGTTTAAAACTCACAGGAACAAGAATACAAAAGAAACAAACAATTTACATCTTTGGTTCAATGGCAGATGATGAAGATGATATGCTTGAGCATTATCTGGCTGAGAAATCAGACTCGTCCACTCACTCATCAAGGAGAGCCAATTAGGAGGAGAAGAAGATATGCCTGAGCATTGTCCTCAACCTCACTCGTCAAGGGCGCCAATGTGAAGTAACACAATCCTAAAATTCGAATCATTGCAGTTGTGCTATGAGGGATGGCTGGGATGAGGAATTCGTGCTATATATTCATTTTTGGCTCTTTCGGGTACGAGAGAGGACATATATTAGTTGCTCATCGTAATTTTTGTATCAGAAGTGATGAGGGCTTCCTACAACTGTAGTTTGATAGTTTGTTATTTTGAGTGACATTTTTGAAGGCCAGATAAATTTGGTTGGGATCCATGTACTTCTGTTACCTGTTGCAGGAAATATGAAAACTTGTCGACCCTATGGTTGTCAGTACCAATGCTCATTTTCAACAGCTTGTAATTTTCTTGTTCACTTCTCAAAACAAACCTTTTCTCTCTGACTTTGCATTACAATGACTAGTTAAAAATGCCCTGTATCCTGGATGCAAAACTTCAAATGATTAAGTGCACAATATTATCCAAGAAAAAAAAAACTAAAAAGAAATCATCATTAACGAAAGAATAATTTTATTTCAGTGACTGTTCACCATTTTTCACATACACAGTTACATCTCCCAATTATAGAAGCATCTATGAAGTCTCCATAAATCTCCCAATTATAGAAGCATCTATGAATTCTCCATAAATTCTTTTAAGCCTCAGCTATAAATTACACATTGATTACAGAGATACACCCTACCATATACCAATACTGAATTCCTTAAGCTTATAGGATACTGCAGCCCACATGACAGTGCTCAAATAATTCATGCCAATGGACATGCTTGTGTGCGTGCGATGGGGAGCAGTCCGATGAGGAAACACAAGTGAATAGGCAGCTGTTTCTATACACATCCTTGATCCGACATACCACTGGCAATACTCAGAAAAGCAGAGATGGCTGCACCATGTACCAAAGCCCTGGCCGGCAAGAAAAAGTTGAATTAGCGAACGAGACAGACTGATTCAGATATACTAGAGAGCACTACATCGTTCATATGTATGAGTGTTACGAACTACATTTTTCGAATACTAACGGAATAAGAGACAAGCAAGGAGCTTTCTGAAGCCATCTTAGCTTAAATTCTGGAAGTAGTCAAATCCCATTCAGTTCCATTAATTTTTTTTTTTTTGTGGTAATTAATAAATTTCAGTTACATTCTTCATCAATTCAAAACAATAATTGCCAGTGTTTTTTTGCTACAATAATTGCTGAGTAGAATTTTAAAACTTGAAAACCTCCACCTGGGCACTTATCCAAATAGTTTTGTTGCAACATAAAACAGAAAAAAAAAAGAGAGAATAAAGAAATAAAATTAGATCCAATTCTCAAGTCAAGACTCAAGAGTAATAGCAAGCTGTCTGGCAATTTGTAAGCCTAGTCATATATGTGCCTACACAAGTTGAATTTATGCTGTTATGTTGTGGTTATGTCATCTTAAACTGAGAGCCAGGATTTCAAAGCCACACTCAGATAGGAAAATCAATAATCCCTCAGCTTGGTAGAAGTATAATTTACCATTCTTCAATCTTCCTTCTGTTTGGCGTATAATTTAAATACCCATTGATAAGGATATAAAGCTCCTCCCTTAAAGAACCATCCATGGCATTGATCTCAAAGCACACAAGATGTTCGTAAACGTGAAGACCAAGGGCACATGATGTGGAAATCAGAGATTGGAGGTGGGGTTTTAAAGCACTTACTCGGGACTCTCTTTCTGATAGCCAAAATCAGTTGCCGCTTTCAGAGCTCTCTGGTATGTCTGCTTCATAGCTTCCTGCCAGGAAAAGGGAAAATAGACATAACTAAACTACCCATGGAGATGGTCTGAATTACATTAAAGGTAAAGGTCAGGGTCATCAAGCCAACATAAAGCCAACAAAAGCATAACAGTTCCAGCATGGAGTCCCACAAGGACTTACTAGTTACTACGCAAAGAATAGCCTGGACCAGGGATAAAGTAAATGTCCATAGCCAGTTGAAATTCCTACCACTTTCATTGTGCACCAACTCGGAAAAAAGGATACATGACACGCTCTAACATGAACATTTTCCACAGTAATCGGAATCTTCTGATAACATATTTCTAGCTGGGTTTTGTGGCATGCCAAATTTTCTCAGGAAAATGCCATTTGCTGGGCACTAACAAAAGTACTTTATTCCAATCGCCTGCATTCTTATTACCTAAACCTTTCCTCTCCTTCGCCTTTCTCTTGCCATTTTAAAACCTTCTAATTTAATGAAAGCATTTGTCCTAAGTCACTAACAGGGGACTCTAAACTCAAAATCAGGCCAAAAAAAAGATTAAACCATCAAGTTCAGCAATAAATACTGCTCATATAGATTAATCTTTAAGCACCACTTTCACACACTTGAGCCAATTCCCCCATCACATGGGCCTTTATGTTGAGATTAATGGATGCCACTAAACTTGTGTAAACTTCGAGCACGACTTGGAAAAGAAATGATATTGTTGACATTAATACAGTAAAATAAATCCAACAATCTTTTTGTTCCGGATTCTTACAATCCAGCTATTGCTGTTACTTAGACAGTTAGACTCTAGTAGTTAGATGCCACTTCAAAGTAAATATCAGATTGAAAATTTATGAAGATCGAAGCTTGAATTGAGTTACATAGTTCCTGGACAGAAAACTAACATGAAGGAATAGACAGTTGACAAATATAATAAACTATGCCAAAATAAAGTGGAAGCTAAATAGGTTATAGAAACCCCCACCTGTAATTTAGATTCAAATTCTTCAGGGGACCAGCTACTCAGTTCAAGTTCTCCGGCAGCAACCTGAAAACCAAGTGCTTAAGGGTTTAGCACATAAAGGAAAACCAATACAATCAAGAGAATATTACCTATGAAAAACAAATAATATTACAACCAAGAGCAACATGAACATACAAAATAAGGGTGATATTTTCTAACTAACTTCCTCAAACAAGTATTTTCTCTTCCTAAGGTGCACCTCTGATTACTCCTTACATCTCTCTCATCGATCCCTTTTTTAGGGTGCATATGTAGAACCAAACCAAACCAAGCCTTATGTCCCAAATCAATTGGGGTCGGCTACATGAATCCTTTTCCTCCATCGAGCTCTGTCAAGTGATGCTTGCTCACTTAGACCTAGTAGACTCAAATCTTTGCGCACTGCCGCATCTAATGTCAATTTAGGTCTTCCCCTCCCCGGAGCGTTGCTACCCAAAGCTATCCTATCCGCTCTCTTAACTACTGCATTTGCTGGTCCACGATAGACATGCCCAAACCACCTAAGCCTATTTTCCCTCAACTTCTCCTCTATAGGTACTACACCTACCATCTCGCGGACTGTTTCATTTCTAATCCTATCTCGTCTAGTCTTACCACACATCCACCTCAACATTCTCATTTCCGCTACACTTATCTTGTTCACCTGCTATTTCTTAATGGGTCAGCATTCTGTCCAGTAAAGCTTCGCTGGTCTTATGGCAGTTCTATAGAATTTTCACTTCAATTTTGTGGGTACCCTCTTGTCACACAATACACCAGTAGCGCTTCTCCACTTGAGCCACTCCACTTGGATCCTATGGGTCACATCATCTGCAATCTCTCCATCTTGACTAATAATATAGCCTAAATACCTAAAACGATCACTCTTTGGTATCTCCTGGTCTTGAATCATCACTCTTTCTTCGTATGCACTTCTGCTACCACTAAACTTGCAAACCATATACTCAGTTTTACTCCTACTTATCCGAAAGCCCTTAGACTCTAATGCTTCCCGCCAAATTTCTAACAGTCACTCTTTGGTATCTCAGTTTTTCCATGCACCACTACCAACATCTACAAGCAAAACTTTCTGTCTGCAGCAGATTTTCTTTAAACCTACAGAGATTTCCTACGGAGTATGGAATATCTCTTTGAGGAAATAAAAAGAAAATGAGAATAAAGTCATAAACGCATACAACTTCCTCCATGTTCAATAATAGTTATCCCTATCACTATCCTTATCCCATTCATGTTCTTGTCTTTCACCATGTACTGACATCTGCAGTTAAAAAAAATTCAGTCTTCAGGTTTTCCTTCAGACTGGACTTGGGATAGCCTGAAGAAATCCTAAAACAATGAGTACTTCAACTGATAAGCTGGCACATACTTGGAGTTTGAATACTAAAATATATTACACATTTACACCACACCATCTACAAATTTGGCGGTCGTTATTGTTAATTTGTGCCATAAGTGTACCATGTTTCGTTATGATCCCAATATTGAGGATCCGTTGTTTATCTCTCCACGTGCGGGTCAAGGGTCGCACATGCAGGGGAGTGTTAGAGCTTGACCCACATTCGTTAATTAATACCTCCAAGACTAGTATTTGAGCCTAGGCGGCCTCTCCACTCATTGCCAATTGGTTTTGAGTTGGATGCTTTAACAGACATAAATGATTACATCATGACGGCATTGCTCTTAAAATTGCCGAAGACAAAGACTAGGGGATAAGTGGGAGAAGGTCAGAGATTCATCTTACCCCTCCGACACCAGCAGCGATAGCAGGAGCTATGACAACATTAGCTTTTCTCAGAACATCAACTGCTTCAGGTGTACAAGGCATATTGGAACCTAGGGAACATAGTGCAAAACAGTTTAAGAGTATTAACAACAAGAAAATCAAATTACGAACAAAAACCAAACATGTATAGAAAGATCTTAAATCATCAAGTAAAGCATCGAGAACCACTACCTTCTACAAGTATACGACAACCTGAATTAACCAAATTAATGGCATCAGACTGGTCAATTTCATTTTGCGAAGCACAAGGAAAGGCAACGTCACATCTTTCGGTCCAAGGTTTAACTTCGTCATAGTACTTAGAACGAGCATAAGTCTTTGAATATTCTCTGCACATGATACTTGACGCATAAGGATACATCATAGGTCATAAAGGTTGCAATGTAGAAGATGATAAATGATGTGGCAAAAACCAAACCTCAAACTTCTATTTTGAGCTTTAATATCTCTCAAAAATTGTATTTTCATGTAATCAAATCCATCCTCATCCACCAAATAACCCTTTGCATCTGTACAAAAAAATTCAGCAAAGGCACGTGTTTAAACGAACTATCCATTGTTATTCAATCATTCTAGGGGCTTAACTACCAAGTGTCATTCCTAAATAGAAACAACAATGAAACCCAATAAATATAAGAAAACAACTAAGAAAGAAACTTATTCCTTAAACCTCAGTGAGTCTAAAAGCAAAGCACGATGAACATGCATTTGTGCAAATATTTTAGGCAAACATAATAGCTTTAATCATAAAAAGAGAGGTATAACATGCTAAATTACCAGAGTAGGTTCAGAAAAGGATAACTTGAATACATTTCTCATGACTAGTTTATTTTCCCAACAACAAGCTCCTTTAAACAAAAATGTTTAGTCCTGAAAAGATTTAATTGGTCAGTAGAACATACCCGACACTGTGATGGGAATAGCACCAAAAGCAAGAAGCTTCTCAAGAACATGCATTGCAATCTTTCCACAACCACTTACACCACATCTGGAGAAAATCAGATAGGAATAATTAAATTAGCAAGTGACCAAACTTCTACATCATGCCTTTATTCTTCTTTCTGTAAACGAAGAATACAATAACTTATAGGGCAACTTAAATCACCTCCCCGAGGCTTTTGACAATTCCCGAAACTATCCTTGCAATTTTCAAGTAACCACTGACCTCTCTTCTGGGGTGAATGAGCATCAATAGGGTACATAGAATTTTTCGGTCATCATGCAGGGGACTTATTTCAACACTTACACTGCCCTTCTCACACCTAGTTCTGCTCATTTTCCATTTCAAATATTACTTGTATCTTTGATCCTCTTATTAACCAATAAAAGGTGCATAATAATGAATCTCATTTCCCACACTCAACCTGCACGATTGCCAATCGCCCCCCCCCCCAAAAAAAAATAAAAATAAATAAATAAATAGATATAAAAATAAATGTATTGGTGGACTTGAAGAAAAAGAATGCCCTTTGGATGAATCCAAGTTCATTCTAGAGCTTGTCCAACATTAAATTACCTCCCAAACTAGTATATGTGCATGGGTAGTCTCTCCACTCATTAACAGTTAATTTTGCATTGGATGCTTAACAAGGTATCAGAGCTAGGCCTTTTGGAAAAGACACTCTTGATTAATTGTCCCGTAATTGTGCCATAAGTGCATATTGTTTCCTTTTTGATCCCTATATATGGATCCTTCGTTTACCTCTCCACGTCTGAGTTATGGGTCTAACATTGCCAATTGATTTTGAGTTGGATGCTTTAAATTCCCCACAATGAGATACAATTCCCCTTTGGTCAAAAAAAAAAAAGAAGTGACAATTACTACAACAAATACGCATTCCTAATCAGAAAAGGCCAATAAAATCTCAAGTTTAAGTAAATGCAAATCATGAAAAACTCCATCACATCTGTCACTTGATCACAACATCATCCTCATCTCCTCTTATCAACATTTTCTGAACCTAGCATTTTTTTCTTGAATTTCCCAATAAATGCCGCATAACTATTTGACTAGAGAATTGATTGAGCCGAAACAAGGTTTTGGAGTTATAGGGAGAAAACTAACCACTACCAGCAGTTCTTAGTGAACGTGAATGCTGGTAGGATAAGCCTTTTATGATGCAAGTAGGGTAAAGAAACCTTTCTTGTCATCTTCGAACAATACTCATCAACATAAACCAGATGGAAATCAGCGTAGTCAGGCAGAAAGATTAACAACAACCATCAAGTATCTCATACAAACCAAACTGAGCCTTATGTCCCAAATCAATTGGGGTCGGCTACATGAATCCGCATCTCACAGAATAACAAAAAATGTCCTGTCATTATAGTAATTGTTAGAGCTTGTCCCACATTGGTTAATTTGTTAGAGTTTGTCCCGCATTGGTTAATTATAACCTCCAAAGCTAGTATATGAGCCTGGGCGGCCTCTCCACTCATTGCCAATTGGTTTTGAGTTGGATGCTTTAACATGGTATGAGAGCTAGGCTTTCAGAGGCTTTTGGACCGACTCTATATTGTTGATGGTTGGTTCCTCTTAGTTTATCGTTGATGGTAAATAGTTGTCGTTTGTGTTGAATCGTTGTTTATCTCTCCACGTGCAGGTCAGAGGTCGCACGTGCAGGGGAGTATTAGAGTTTGTCCCACATTGGTTAATTATAACCTCCAAAGCTAGTATATGAGCTGGGTGGCCTCTCCACTCATTGCCAATTGTTTTGAGTTGAATGCTTTAACAGTAATATAAGTCTTTGCTATAGGTATTGAGTTATTGACTAAACAATCGTTCACGAGCTTTCAAATTTAAGAAATGAACCTCAGTCCTTTAAGTTCCTTGTTCATGTCTGCAAGAACAAGCTGGGCAAAGAAAACCTGCAAAATCAAGGGATTTTTTGAGCTTCCTAGTGAGCAATGGAGGCATAAGCATCAGACCAGGAAGTGATTACACAGACCTCCTCTTAAGTATTTGACAATCAAAGGGACCTCCCATCAGGTTTCTAAACTGACATTCCTTCTGGTTTCGTTCCACATAATGTACTCCCCTTTCGTACATGTGCTATTAATGAGAATGATGGAAAGAGTTGATGGCACCTTATCATTCTCCTATATATTACCTACGCCCTTCCAAATACCAACTCCAAAAAACACCTCCAATCACTTCATCTTCTCCACTCACCTCATAACCAGACATGCTTATTGGAAAAATCTTGAGAACGGTCACTTAACCATGACCCTCACCATGGATATGCACACGTAAGTATATCCAAAACACATCCCGGAGTAGAGCCACGATCTTTTTTAATTAGGGGCAAAATCTACCTGAAACTACAACCGAGACGAGGTCTTGAGAGTGCGATATGTGGGCCGACAGTGGTAGAAGTAAAGATATAATTGGTGGTGGGAGAGAGAGAGAGAGGGAGAGGGGGGGGGGGGGGGGAGAGAGACAATGTGGGTTTGAAATTTGAAAGTGGGGTTAGACCTTAGCCCTCCAAAATACAAAGTATTTACAAAACATGCCACTCAAAAGCTAACATGTGAGAGGGATAGAATGGACCGTTGGATGTGATGGAATGAAGGGCTGAGATAGATGCCACATGTAAACACCTGGATACACCCTTCTGTATTGTTACATAGATATGTCAAGTTGTCTTAACCTGAAATTTATATTTATGGTCTAGAAAAGCCTCAAAGATTTTGATAAGTATCAAAGACCTGGGTTATTACCTCATTCTGGCCTCGATTTCCCAATAACTTCTCCCAATCAAGAAAGTTACTAAACTTGACATGAATGCTCGAGATCTGGTTTACTTTCAATATCTGATCAGTAGAACGAGATCAAAACTAATCAACCATCATGCGTTTGCACGTGTGCATTGTAACGATTCTCATATTAAACGCAGCCAGTATGTTAAAAAATGTACAAATGACCGTAGCAACCTATTGTTAGGCCTAGTTTCTCATTTGCTAAAATAGGAATTTCATAAAATCAAATGGGTGATTTTAGCGTCTGGTTTCCTCATTTGCTAAAATCACCCACTTGATTTTATGAGATTCTCATCTATTTTAGCAAATGGGAAACCAGACCTTAGTATAAAAGGGTAAGGCAGGTGGCACCTAATCGATAATTAAGATACCAGCCACTGCACTGAAAAAATATATATACATAATGATAGCTTCGGGACAAGATTACAAGTCAAACCTGGTTTGGTTTAAAGCATCAATTGCAACGAAGTAGACCGTATTTAGGGCCTGTTTGGGACTTGGGAAAAGTTAAAAAAACAGAACTGGTTTCCAGAGCCTCAACTGGTTGAAATGCCTTGTGGAATTAGGCATGCCTTGAGGGAGAAAATGTTCTAAATCTAGTTAAAGTCAAATAAAAGAGAGAATGGTCTTCCGAAAATAACAAAACCACCTCGTAAAACCTAACGACAAAGAAATGCCTTTTTTTTTTGGGGTGCTTCCTCGAGTGCCAGCCACAGAGAGGTATGCAACGAGGGCAAAGTTTTGCGGCTAACTCAAATGTACCCCAAATCGGATCGAAATTCTATTTTCAAAGTTTTGCGGCAATTGTCTTCCAAGACCTCCGTAGGAATGATGTTTCTCCTTCTAAATAAAAAAGGCTATTTAGGAATGGGCGCGGGGTTCAAGCATAAGTGCGTAGAAAAGTATTGTTTCTCAAACAATCAATAATTTTCAAGCGTTTATGCTAAGAACACAATACAATCTCAATATTAAACGCACAAAAAATTCTAAAACAACACACTAAGATGGAAGCATGTGGGTGAGTATTTATGTAAATTAATGTGTGGCTTTATGGGTTTTTTTATATGGCTTTTGGACAGCGTGTGCGATGGAGGGAGAGAGGGCAACACGTCCAATAATATTAGGGGGACAAATTTTTAAATATACTATAGCAATGTAGTTAGTGCCCTCAAAAGCCTCAAAATCCCCAATCCTTAATTCCTAGATTTTTCACTTTCTTTTAATTTTCTAAAATTACTGGGAGAGAGAGTGGGGGGAGAGAGTACGTGGGGTGCCCTTGCGGCAAATTTTTCCAGTAAAAAAGTTAACTGCTTTGGTGATAAAAGTAGACCACAACCTCTCCCCACATTGGTAGTTGTCGTCGACCTAGATATCATACTACAACTTCTCTGGTGTTCAAAAAAAAATACTACAACTTCTCTTGCGTTCTCCATTTTCCTTCTGCAAGGTATTTCCCCTTTCTGTTTGTTTGTTCTTTTCAATTGGCTTTTTTTTTTCTTCCGAGTTCCTCTTTATCGACTTTCTCACCCCCTCTTTTTTCAAACAATTCCATCGAGTTGCAGTGTGAAGTTTTTTATGCTACAGGGCAGTCTGTGTCTGATGCCGAATTGTCGTATTGCCGTATCTCAAGTTCGGATTGCCGTATTGCCATATCTCAAGTTCGGATTCATTGCGGATCAAAAAAATTAAGAAGAAGTTTGCTCCGTTAATTGGTTGGGAAGTCGGTGGAGAGAGTTGAAGGTCGTGATGGTAGGATTGCAGTGGAGGTGAAAGATGGGGCTGATTATGGTTTCCTTTTTACAGTTGAAATCCCGAAAGGAACTATACAATAAGGACGGAGGGCGTGATATAGATTGTCGAATGCTAACTACAGTTATTTCCCCTTTGGGTCCGTGGTGGCATATGATTATCGCTTGGAGGGGTGCTAACCCAGTTGGGATGTCTCTTTGCGTGGTGATGCCGTTTCCTTTGGATCCCTTTAATCTTTGTAATTTGTTCCCAAAGATTAATAAAATCTTTTTTGCCGTTAAAAAAAAAAAAAATACAGTATAGTAAGACAAGTCTGAGGATGACACCAATAATGAAACTCCACAAATGGGGGTAACTGTACCTCATTACTTAGGGGGTGTTCCGCTAAGAGAGTTTTTGAGTTTTTTTGGTTTTTCATGACTTTTTATGTGATGTATTATGAGAGAGTGACTGCCTCAATTATAGGAATAAACTGACTTTTTAATTTTTTTGAGTTAGCGGAACAAAGTCTTATTGTAGGAACTATGATGCATGCATAAAGAAAAGCATTCCGTTGACTAAAACCACTCACACATTTCAATTCTCACACTCCTTTCTCATTAGAGCATCATTATCAGCCGCACCAAAAAAAAATACCAAATTTAACCCCAAAAACACCTTTTATAAATTAGCAAGCCACTAATCAAAAAACTCACAAAATCAGACTCTCTATTCAAACTCACTATATTAAACTATTTCCCTCAAGTCTATATATAAAAAAAAAATATTTTGCCTAAAATGTTGTCCTTCCCAGTGGGGGAGTTGTACTTTCCCCTATTAAAGTGTACTCCCACTCTCTCTGATTGTCTGTTCCTCATGAAATCCAACCAAAAGAAATAAAAAAAAAAAAAAATGTTAGTGAACAGTGGCTACTCAAAGTTGAGTAGTCACTGTAGCAAAAATAAATTTGATCACTTGCTTGGTGAGGATGATTTTGGGGATTTTTTGGGGTTTGGCTCTCTAGATTTGATCAAAAACTTATTTAGCAATCCTGATAAGGATGCTCTTAGACAGTACAGTAGAGTACTATAGGACCTTAACTCAAACTTTCGCTATCAAACGTAGGGAGGCTTGATTGGAGCAATGCACATGCTATTTATACCCTTTCATGCTTGGATAAGAGTATATAAGGATTGTTCTCCAATGGATTTGATGAAGATTTGATAAAATTAAGCCCTTGATTTTATCCGTTCGTGAAAATGATTTGCTAAAAATCTCACATTTTTGCATTAAAAAATGTCGGATTTTATCAAAAAATTTCACCAACGGATAAAATCAAAGGCTTGATTATATTGAATTTTTATAAAATTCATTGAAGAACAACCCCTAAATCACATTTCTCCTCTTCGCAATCGGTTTGTTTTATCTCGGTAAGTATTCAGTGCATTAAGTACATGCTATCCATCTCCCAAAATTACACGTTCAAATTAGTTCACGAGCATGGGAGATAGATTGGTAGTAATGTACTTAAAAGGTGAGGGAAAATTTTAAATTCTAACTCAATTTTCCTCTGAATTTCTCTTTAATTTTCCTTCCTATTTCTCCCTCCCTACATTATTTTCTCTCTTTTTCCCTTTCTTTCTCTAAGAGCAACCCCAACAAACTCCCTAAATTGGCTCACATCCCTATTTTAGGGAGCCAAATCCCAAAATTAGGCTCCAAGAGACTCCCTAAATCCCTCCCTAAGAGCAACCCCAACAATAACTCCTCAAAAAAGTTTGTGAACAGTGCATATATCTATTATAACTTGACACTTTTTCTATCAACACTCC
>JAXBDA010006014.1:0-22172 GCA_036023075.1 Gaultheria prostrata | reverse complement strand
TAAGCACAAACACACAATCCAACCACGTGCACGAATTAAATGGAAAATGAGGATTAACCGCACGTCTAACGCGCTCATTCTTCCCTACTTAGGCGCTTAAATTCATGCATTTTGCGCGCCTATCACAAGATTACCCCAATTTTTCTGATTTTGCTGAATATGTTCAAGATTTTGAAAACAACGGCCGGACCGAGGTTACCTACGTATCCCTGTGGAGAGGAATCAGGTCGTAACGTAGTTCGGGACTGCAATTTTAGGCTTTGAAGTTTTTGCAAAAAGATGTCTTTTTTCATAGAAGTGCCACTGCGGGAGTGATACAAAAGAGTTCCAGTAGACGGAAAAACAGACTCGATAAGCAAAGTACAGGCTATTACAGACACTATAAGTAACCAGTACTAAAAACAACAACAGACTCAATAAGCAACTGCAACAGAGACTACAGACTTGACGAGCGAACAACATTCAGACTAGGCGACTGATGCTGGCTTTATTCCAAAAAGGCCCTTGATGGCTTGATAAGATCTGGTTGTAGCATGCACTTTCACTTGTTTAGATTGTAACTTCATGGGATGGGATGAGTTGGAGTAACTGGGCTGGATGGTGAACTGGTCTCACCAACTTTCTTCTTCCCTTTGCGGGCCCTAGCTTCTTCTTCCTCCTGCTGCTTCCCCCAGGCGTATTGTTCTTCAAGCTGTCTTAGGGACATGCCATCGTTGTTACGGAGGCATTTTTCATAGCATTCGTCACAGTCACACACATCCCAGTACTTATGCCGTTGAGGACTTACAAATCTGATAAATGCTTAGAGGTGGAGAGGGTAAAACCCGTACTCCCTCTTAGGTGCCCTAGTTCGGTCATACAACGTGGATATGCCCTACAGGGGAGCTGAGCTAGAGAGGCCACGAGTAGGGCCGGGCGCGCAGTACGTAGTCGACCATGACACCACGATAGGGTGCAGGGTCAGGACCGAGCTACGAATATCTCGGCCCCAGGGTCTACAGACCAACAACCGTATAGCCGTCCTACGTGGCAGCACGGCTATACCGCTATTGGGCTAACAGAATGGCAAAGCGTTCTGGAATAGTCTAGAATACTCTCTTACGTGATAAGAGGCGTATCCCGCGGTTTAAGGGAATGACGTGATCATTCCATATCAGATTAGGAATGTAGAATCCTATTGAGATTCGAAGTACACAAGCATATAGGAATGAGTCCTATATGGAAAGGATTCCTAATGAGAATAGGATCCTTGGACAACCAGCACCCTGCATCTATAAATAAGGTACGATACCCATGAAGAAAGGGACGCTGTAATTCGTGTTTACATGCTTTGCGTGATTTCCGGTTTCCTTCTAGTACGTGATACTAACTTAAGCATCGGAGGGCCTTTGCCACGAAGGGCAAAGGTGCTCTAACGGCTCTCTGTTTTGCAGGTTTAGAGGCGTTATACAGATCCCAGAATTTTGCCCTCTACAAGAGGACTTTAAAAAAATTTGATATATGCCTAGAGGACTTAAAAATTGGATTGATGCCATAGAGGGCTTAAAAAGATTTAATTGATATTGACTGAAATCAATAGTGATGAAAAACTGACTGAAATTGATCTGAAAAATTGATTGAATTTGAAGTGACCATTTTTGGTCTTGACTTTTGAAATTGAGCTTGAAGTTGATTTGAAAAGTTATCCTGGAGGATGATTGATTGAAATGATATGCTGGAAGGACGTTTGATCGAAAACATGTTCTGAAGGATGATTGAGTAAAAACATGTCTCAAAGAATGATCGATTGAAGCACTGCCACTGAGGACACTTAGTTGGAAAAATGTAGGTAAGGACTTTTGAAAAATCGTCACTGAGGTCATTTGAGGACTTTTGATTGGAAAATCGTGTTAAGGACGTTTGAATGAAAAACTATCACTGAGGACTTTTAATTAGAAAAATTGTTACTGAGGACGGTTGAGTGAGACTCAGGTTTTGACACTTGACGAAACAATGACAACATTCCTTCTTTAAAAAAGTAGGTGGCGTAACAGGGTGTCTCTTTTGCTTTACTGTCTTTCCTTTTGGCCAGGGTTTGGATTTCAGGTTGGCTTTTGAAGCTTGAGCTTTTAGGTTGAGGTTTGACCCTTTGGGTTTGTTTTTGTTGCAATTGGAGCTTGCAACTTTGAGCCTTTTTGGATCCCGGCGTATGCTTGCCCTTGCGAATGGTGGTGGGCTTAAGTGCCCCAATCTTGAACAAGCGTGCCTCTCAGTTTTGAAACTGTTGGTGGTTTTGGCAATTCATTGACCCATGCATCCAAGTTTATGCTCTTTCATGCCTTGAAATTGCCTTCCACAAATTTAAGAATAACAGGACCACGAAGGCTTGACTGGACAAAGACCTTGTGTGAATTTGGACAAGGTCTAAGTGTGGACGGTCGGGGCCCACGCGCTGGTTTGTTTTGTGTTGAAAAAAAAAGAGGCGATTTAGGGAAAAAGAAAATTTCAGAGTCGCCACCCGGAGTTTAATTTCTGGAAACCATTTAGAAAAATAATGACTTTTTTGTGCCGCTGAAAAAGGGTTTGGGAGCCAGGTTACCCGCGGGGAAGGTTTTGTTTGGAAGATGCACCCCACGTGCCGGGGAAATACCCGGTCTTTACTAAATATTTGTGGGATTTTTTTCTGAAAAGATTTTATTAAAAAAAGCTTTCATTCACATAAACAATTTATAAAGAAAGTAATACTTTAAAGAAATAAACGACAACAATTGATCACGTAATATGTAAATAAACATTTAAATAAATTGACATATAAGAAAAAGGGGAAGGGATGCAAAAAGTAAGAGTAAGAAATAGAGGGGGGGTAACTATGATTAACCCCCACTGGTTTGAACCAGAAAACAGAGCATCAAAGTCAAGAAACAGAGTATAAAAATCAGTTTTTTACCACTGACGCCGTACGGCACTCCAAATCATACTACACGGTGTAAGTCTAACGCCGTACGACATCACTGTGTGACCATTTTTCAAATTTTTGCTTTTTGATCAGTGATAAAAATGGGACGTTTTCTAGTATAAAAAAAAACATGTAATTTTTCAATGAAAAATCTTTAGAAAGATTCGAGATATACCTCCTAGTGGGGTGAATGCCATGAAACACATTGAACGTGTTCACGTCATTACCTTAGAGGTGAAAACCACCCACGGGTTGCTTTCTTTTATTGAAAAATTCAAACTCGCTGGATTCGGAGGAGGTATAGAACCTCTCCTAAACCCAACAAGTTTTCCCCTCAGAGGATGTGATAATTCTATCGGCAACACGAGTTTATACCTTGAGACAATTCGGCTAGAGATGAACCCGATTGAATTGGGTGTGGAGATTGGCTTGGTGAGACAAGGTTTATTTTTTTTTTTTTGACAAGGTTTGCAAGACAAAAGTGTGAGTGAGAGTATGGCAATGGAGTTTCAAAATTGAGAGGGGTTTCACTGGGCTCTTCTTCAATTGGTTTGTGCGTCAATTTTCAGTTCACCGAAACCGTTCGATGAACTTGGGTTTTATAGTCGTTGATGTTGGATGGCCTCACACGTTAAGCAAGATTCCCACGGCGGGAAGTTGAGCTACGAGTAGGCTTTGCCGTACCATGCGACCAAATTTGAGCTGTTGGGCAACCCGGGAATCCAGGTGATGGGGCATAGACACCGTACGGTGTATAAGAGGTGTCGTACGGTGCATAAGAGGAAGTCGTACGGTGGCAATGGATTTTGAAGCCGTACGGTTTAAACAAGATGACCATACGGTAGGGTTAGAATTTTGGCTTCTTCTCTCTTTGGTTTATTTCAACCCAAGGTATCGTTCCAAGGTATATTTCGCGTACTCTCATCATTGGGGATGCGCAAGTCATCAAAATTGGGGTGTCTACACTAAGAAAGACTCTTTTTGAAGGAGCGACTTTGCAATGATGCCCCCTTGACATAGACAAAACTAGGCTGACTCAAAGGATTTTAACAAGACTGATAAGACCGAGGAATTTGATTGGCCTTTTGGACAAAGGGGTGGACTTGTACATGGTTGATTTTGGCTGAATGACTCCTCTTAAGGGTGCCCCTGACTGGGCGGAGCGAAGACTAATTTGTCTTGAAGAAAAGACTATACTGACTCATGCCTCACGATTGATGCTGAAATTGTTGTGACAAAATTGAGTTTTTGTTGACTTTCGTTATGGGATTTTAAAATTGTAATACTCCATCAAAAGACGATCAATCAAATTGATTATTTTGTCAAAACATGAGATTTCTTATCATGAATCCATGCCCCAGATTGCTGATGAGGATCTGTGGATTTTCCATTGAGGTGCCATGGTTTGAAGTGCTGTTGATGAAGACCAATTGATGTGCCCCAGTTTGGATTTTTGCCTTCGCTGACGCCAATGTTTGCACAATGCTTTGACTTTTAAGGGAGATTGGACTGTTCCCTTTTGGACTAGGATTCTTGCTAGCAAGTCACGCTTTCCAATCTGAAAGGTCTTTATTCAGGTTATAATGGGGCCAAGGTTATGGGCTTGACAAAGAAAGGATAATAGGCTCAAAATTTTATTTTCCTTCGGGTTATTGGAGCTAGCAACTATCTTGAACTACATTGGTGCCCTTTTTTGCTTTTGATGGGCGTTTTCTTTGTCCCCATTTTGCTCGAGCACTTTCATTCATTAAATTTTCCCTTTTCCTTTCAATGAATCGCAATTTGTTGTGCCTATGTGTTTGGCACTTTCATTCTTTTGAAATTTTGACATGCCACTGGTAACCATGCGTTGGCACTTTCATATCTCATATTTTACCCTAGTGTGGGGGATAGCTGCCTAGCTGGGTTCTTTTTCAACGAAAATGATTCAAGCTCAAAAAGGCTATCAAGGGATATATTTATCTGTGGAATAAAAGCAAAGAATGTCTTTCTTCATTTTGAATTGCGCAACTTGATAGAAAGAATCAGTGTATGCTCTAACTTTTGCCTAGATCTTACTTTGAAGTCTTGATCTAGCGAGCTTTCTGCCTTAACTTTTTCCTAGGCCGCCCTTGCGGGTTTTCAACCTAGCAGGCTTTTCCTATGTCAAAACATTGCTTCTTGATGGCACTAGGGAATGGTGTCTGGAATTCCTAATTTCTTTCGAGGGGCGAGGATTCAATCAAAAACAATCTTGTGTTTCGAAATGATTATCATGATTTTCAAATGATGGTGGAAAACAATTCCAAGTTTTAGGGATTATTGCAAAAGCTCAAGTTTATTATGACAATTTCAACACAAAAGTGTGACATTGATTTTCAAAAGTTACGACCGAATCACAGAGGGTTGCCTACGTATCCCTTTGCAAGGAATCAGGTCGTGCGTAGTTCAGGACTACAAAACTGACTCCATTTTTGGATTTTCTTCTTTTCTTGATAACAACAGGACATAATTGACTCGAATTTGAAGACACGCAAACTTGAAAGCAAAAGCTTGAAAGACTCGAAGCAAAACCTAACACAACAAAGATGAAGACTTGACTTGAAACTTTGAAAACCTGACTTAAATATCTGACTTGACTTGAACACTTCCAAGACTCGTGGAAGATTGAACTATAGCATCGTCCTTGATAGTTTATTCTTCTTTACTGGACTTGACATCTGTTGAATCAACAATCCCCCATGGGTTCGGTGTCGAATATGGTGGAATTGATATGAGGATTGGGATTTGATTGGGTGTTTGTTTTTTTATGGCGGTGGAAGGATGGTTTTGTTATCGATGAGGTCTTGAATTTTGTGACGGAGGCGGTAGCATTCATGGTAGCATGACCTAGCATTTGATGGAATACACAAAATGCATTTGGGTTATGGTAAGATGGGAGCTTCTGAGGTAGAGGGGTTGGAGGGAGTGGCTTGATATGGCCGGTTTTGAGGAGCTCCTCATCGAAGATAGAGGAGAGAGAATTGGGATACGGTTCTTTGTGGTTTTTTAGAATGGTTGGTTTGAGCTTTGACCTCGTTGACATGTATGGCTTGGTTGAAATTTTGGTTTGTGGAGTTGGAAGAGGCTTGGGTATAATCATTTCCGTTGAAGAATGTGTCGCTGTTGTCGGAGTACACAGGTTCACGTTTCTCAAAAATACCAGACCGGATTGCCTCCTCAACGGCAAGGCCTGCCTCATAGAAGGTTTTGAAATCAACGGTGGTTTGGAATACCACCAAGTGCTTTGCAAAATCTGGAGCCAAATTTCTGGTAATGATCCGCATCTGTTCCTTTTCTGACGGCCTGTCAATCATCTGAGTGGCTTTTCCTCTCCATCTTTTGATAAAGTCAGCAAAAGATTCATTCTTCCCCATTTTTGTTGATTCTAGCTCTCGAATAGTCATTTTGAGATGGATGTTGTAGTTGTACTGGGCTACAAAGGCTGCCCCAATATCCTCCCAAGTCCTTTTCTTTGAAATATCCAGATTCAAAAACCAACGCAGAGCTGGTCCTGTGAGAGTCTGTTGAAACATTTGGCCCATTGCATCTTTTCCGACATCATACATAGACAGAGTGCCGACGTATGTTTACAAATGGGCTTTCGGGTCTCCGCTTCCATCAAACTTCTCCCATTCTATTGGCTTGAACCGATCAGGAAGCCTTGCGTCTGGGAACAGGCAAAGCTTTTCCATGTCAATGCCTGTAGTGGCTATCTTTTCCTGATTCTGAACAGACTCTTCGAGTTTGGTGATTTTGGCCATCATTGCTTCCAAACCCTGATTGTCTTGCAGGTGACCTCCTGGTGGACCCCCTGGTGGTAGTGAGAGCTGGGAGGTTAATTCCTGAATCATGAGCATCATCTGGGTCATCTGCTTGTTGTTGTTTACCCGTTGCTCCTCCATGGCTTCTTTGAGGACCTGAACCCGACATTGCTGAAAAACTCGTTGAAGACTGTACTGTTTCTGACTCAGTCCAAATTAACTGTTGTTTGGGTGATCAGGATTGTTTGTCGGGTCAATCCTTGTTCTGAAAAGTCGACTTCAAGTGGTAAGGTTTTCTTGTCTAGCTCAATGGCTAAGAATTGACAGTAAAGCAAAATTGAACTCAGAAGTGCCCCTGATTGTTTTATTTTGCAAAGGAGAATATCGTTTTTGTGTCGTGGTGTGTGTCACCCTATTTTGCAAAGGAGAATGTCATTTTTGTGCCATGGTGTGTGTCACCCTAAGTCTCAAAAAGCATTTTCAACAGCCATGGGTAGGTCATTACTCGGTAGGTTAAGTTCTATGTGTTGGAACCAGAGCCAATCAATTTTCGTGACCACCCAAGACAGAGCAATAAGACTGTTGAAATCTGGATAAAAAAATGTTTAAGGCAAGACCGGATCGAAGGAAGCCGTTTGGGCACGGCTGACACTAGAGGTGTTTGATTAAAGGAAAATGGTCTCAAAAAGGCTGCCCCGATCCTCAGTATTTCTTTTGACAATGTATCCTTTGAATTGGAAAACAATGCTTCGGAAAAATTTGAAAAATGGACTAAGTTCTTTAATAATCTCTCATCAAGATGCTAGAATAAACATCCTCATATGTGGGATTGATTACTCTTAAGCTCAGTCAAGATCGCTGATGAGAGCTTATTGAAGATTTTAGGCCATCTTAATTATCCGTAATCTCATTTTCCTAAGGACTATGCGATTTAAACAACATGTATTGAAATACATGACTCTTCATCAGGCAGGGCAATCTCTTAAGACCGAGAGAAAGGTGACAATTTAAGGTCCGACTGACCAAAATATTTATGCTAAAGTGCATGCATGCAGAATGATAGTATATACAGGAAAAAGCAGTAAACACGTAACAGGATATAAGTACATAACCTAACCTGTGGACCCTGTCGTAGATTGGAAGGTTCTACAGTTTTCTATATGCAAAGGCCGGTTTTGGTTTAGAGGGGCTCCCCAGACTAGAGTCAATATTTGCCTTCCAGTGCAAAGTGTACTGCATGGCAAAGGTCAAAGCGGCAGGCTGACTCATCATCGTCCAGGGTTGCTGAGCATCTTGGGACGTCCTAACACCCCAAGTTGGGTAGGGTAACCAAGACGCAGCAGCGGGGCTTATCCAACATCGATGCATGTACAATGCAAAAGTTTCATAGTAAAATATTTTCAAAATCCCACAATATTTTTCAAGTTTGGCTCACTTTTAAATTAATTAATATTTTGACATTTTACTCAAGCAAACAACTGGAAAAGCTCCAGTCCGGATTGGTCGGGCTCTCACCCTGGTACCAATCCTTTCTTTGACAGTGTTGAGCGTGTACTTTGTGGCAAGCTTTCGGGGTCGTTTTACAAGTGTATAATGCCAAAATAAAAATTAATTTAAAAATAAATCCCCAGCAGAGTCGCCATTTTGTGGACGGTGCCACGCGGTAAAAACTTGTATTTTGAAAATAAACACGAAAAATGAGTCGCCACCCGGGATTTAATTTTGGAAATGTTTTTGGTACCCGAGAAACCGTTGAAAAATAATTGATGACCCCCGTGCCGTTTTGGAAAAGATTTGGTCTGCGAAAATATTCTTTTGGATTCGGGAGCCATGTTACGAACGGAGAAGGTTTGTTAAAAAAGCACCCCGCTCGCCCGGGAAATTCCCGGTCTTTACTAAATAATTGTGGGATTTTTAGAAAATGTTTTATTGTAAACTTTAACAAATAAACAAGTAATTGCAAGATAACAATAACCAAGAATTTATGAAATCATTACAGAAATAAAATCAAGTAAAAGGGATCTAATTGTAACAAAGGAAAAGTAAAGGGGGTGAACTATAATAAAATGTTTACAGACGAACGAAAAACAGGGGTGAAAAGGGGAAGAACAGGGGAGGATTTTTTGGATTTGAAAAGTAGCCGTACGGCTTGTGTAGGTAGCCATACGGTTTAGGCATTGTAGTCGTACGGCTACACCTCCTTTGTTATTTTGAAAATTTTGTATTTTTGAACAGAACCCCCGTTTCGCTTGAAAACCCACTTTTTCTTGGTAGATACGCCCCCAATAACTTGTTTCGTTTTAAAAGAGTTAACATAATAAAATGTACTTCCCCACATGGATCGTACCAAGCGATAATCGAAAATATCGCCCGATACGCGTCCGGGAAATTGATTTTCATTGAAAAACAATCACCCGAGTCTAGAAATGGTTACCAGAACCATTCTCGACTCGGGGAAATTCCCTCAGAGGGCCAGAGTTAGAAACTCGACTTAGAGAATACGTTTATACCTTCGGAATACGAACAGTGTGTGGAAACTTCGGTATTTTCGGTAACGGAATTCGGGTGAAGGGGATTTGTACGTTTTGAATGTACTGGAGATTTGAAATTGAGAGAGAAAGGAAGAAATTGAGGTTTGGAAGTGGGTTTCGCACTTACAGTTACCGGAAAAACTCTCTGATTGATCTCACCGTGGGTAATTTCACTCTTGTTATGTATTTCACCAATGTTGAAGGAGAGGGATTTATAGGTATATATAGACGAAGGAGGGAAGGCGAATCACGCAAAAGATACGGAATTATTAACGAAATCGAATATATTCTCTATGCGCAGATTTTCTTGGATTTTTTTGCAGAGGATAACGATTCTAGCCGTACGGCTTGCATGGGGCACCGTACTGCTTGGGAAGGGCACCGTACGGCTAGGATGGATTTTTCTGTCAAAAAGCTAGCCGGCTTTAACAGCCAAACTTTGCGGGGCCGCCCTGGGTGGTACCGAACTCTGTTTTGCGCGTGGTTGATACCGTTGGAAAGCTTGTTAAGTCTAATTTCTAACCCAAGTGGTTTGAACACAAAATAATTTGTACATCAAAAGTTATGACGATTTTACCCTCAGGTGGTCAGAAAAAGAGTCATTTTGGTAAAATCCTCATATCTCCGTCATTTCAAAACGGATTGAGACATATTATATATCAAAAAAGAGGGTTTCTAATGTACTAGAAGATGGTGTAGAGTAGGGTTTGTGTTGAAGAGATTTTCCTTGGGTTGTTTTATAAAAAGCATTATTCCAAAGATTCCAAGGCACATTTTGACTTTTATCATCATTGGGGAGCCGTCCGGCCATGACTTCAAGAATATTTGGGAGGTCCAAATTGGGGTGTCTACATTGGGGATCTATAGTCTCCATCACTTGCTCATCAGCAGCACAAGTCAAGAACTTGACTCTCTCGAGACAGAATTTTCTTTCAAGGAGTATACCGGGCCCGTCGTCATGAGTGAGCAAGGAGATGGGCTCGGAAGGGGCGGAGTCATCGACGCCCTTCTATCGTTTGGCAGCCCTGTCGTCCTCCTCATTCCTCTCTCTCTCCCTCTTCTTTCTCTCTTGCTCCTTCTCTTTCTCCTTGCTTTGATCCTTGTCTTTATCAGAGGAGGAGGGCTGAGCTCGAGAGGACCCAACCCCATGCTTGAGGAAGGTGTCCACATTGAGCTCAGCAGGCAAGTGCCTCCTCTTCCGCGTGTTCCCTGCTACGGGCTGCTAACGAAAGACCTCAGCAAGCAGGGCACGGTTGGGGACGACACGGTTGTGTCTTTCTCCGGCCATTTCTTCTTCAGCTTCAGCTGGGGAACAAGGAAAATAGTCAAAAAAATTTCAGAAGCCAAAAGAATGGAATAACGCGAAACTAAAGTACCTCTTTCTAAAGCAAGAGCAGTACTTCCAACTTCGGGACCGAGCAAGTAGAGGGTGAGGTTTTCAGGGGTGATGACCAGGAGCACAGAATGAAATTCGTAGTTCTTAGCCCTGGCAACCTCCGCCTCTTTCTCTTGGCTGATAGCAAATCTTCCTCGGCCAACTAAAATTTGAACAAGATCAGTATCACATAAAGACAGGGCATATGCAATTCAAAAATGGCATAAAAACAGAGGTTAGGTCAGCTTACACTCGTCAGAAACTCTACCCCACGTCTTGTGGATAGGAGGGGCCTTGGGCTCTTCCCACGCAGGAAACTCCCAACCTAAGCCTCCCACAATAATGAACTTATCTTTCCAGTACTTATGGGAGGTGGGGAGGTCTGTCAGTATGGGGTCCCTTGCGTCCCTCTCGGAGAAGTACCACCAGCCATCAAAGCTCGGGACCTTCTTGATGGTGTAGAAGTGGAGGAAGGCTTCAACAGATAGGGTAGAGTTTCCATCCGACATGGCCTTCCACAGAATGGCACACCCCATGATGTGCCTCCATGAATTGGGCACAATCTGAGCAGGGGCTAAGCTAAAAAATTCTAGAATCTCCCTAACGATTCGAGGGAAAGGAAGGCGGAGACCTCCCTCGAAAGCCCCTACGTACAGGCAAAGCTCGTCGCCCAGACGAGAGCAGGCACGCTCATCGTTGTTTGGAGGTCGGAGAGTGATCGACTCTGGAATCTGATATCTTTTCCTAAGGGCTCTGACCTTTGCATCAGTGACAGTAGATTTGAAGTGGTTGGCAGAGAAGCTCGCAATCTGAGCTGCTAACATATCGTCAAGAACCGAAGTGTAAGCTGGACTGTGTGGCCTAAGAACTAGGGTTCTTCTAGGGTGGCTTACGAGAGAAGGGCACTCCTCGTCAGTCTCTTTCTCGTTGCTCAAAATTTAAGAAAAGATTGGGTTCTTCGTTCAAGAAAAGATTGGGTTCTTCGTTTACTTCATCGTGTTCCATAGCCAAGGCACAGAGGTAACCATAACAACACGAGGTAGCATACAAATACCCGTTGAAAATTTTGTTTTGAAGAAAAGGGGAAAGTGGGGCAAAATCTACTATGCGAGGAGTATGGTAATGCCTAAGAAGATAGTGAAGAACCCTACTGTAACCGAAGAAACTAGGGTGAGGCCACTCTGGGTCAATGGGATTAACGGGGTCTACGGGCTCGTGGTTTCTATCAAAGTACATCAAAGAACGAAAGGAAAGAGCAACGTACCTAAACGGGATGAGCTCTAAGGAAGGTCTTCTGGAATTTGGGAGGAACGTTGAAGGATTAGGTTTTCTCTCTAACAATCGCCTGTGAGGAAGATGAAGTTGCAATTGAGTGATTTTGTGAAAATGGGAGTTTTGCGCAAAGTGAAGTAATGAGGGAATGTGGAGCGCCAAACGGTTCTTTCTCCTTCGCTGGGAAGAGATCTAGACCATTGAGGGAAAAGGCACGTCCAAAGGCTCGGATGGTGCCAGGTGCCCCACAATGTGACCTCTGGCGTCCGCATTAAATGTTGCACGAAACGCGAAAAAGGGGGGAATAACCGCCAAAGGTTTAAATGTGTTTCCTCGGGTCTTATCGGCTCGACACCTCAGAAACACTGGAGTGGCTGATAAGGCTAGGCTGACCACCAGGCCAGCTCAGACTGATGAACTCGGTCACGAAAGAAAGACTGGCCACTTACAGTAGGTAAGATTCAGCGGGTACTAAGGTAGCATGGAGGAGTGCGAACTCGGACCAGCCGTCACGGTTGAGCTCGGTTATAGGGGAGTAGCTCGGCTATAAAAGATAGACCGTCCTACAGAACGAACCCAACTCTTCCCTTCAACCCTGATAAAGGTAGCAACCCTAAGGGGTCCAAAAGCCCTAAGGGGACTCATGCTCTTGGTCAACAAGATCAAGATAAGCCCACGGGGCCCAGTTGCTTATCCGTAAGGTTCCTAGGTGTACTAGAAGTCTCATTCCGTTCAGGAATAAGAGACCCAATATGTTAGGGAAGCCAACAGGATAAGTATTGTTAGGACTCCTAGTTCTGCTAGGAAACAATCACCTCGATAGCCTATATAATCAACGCCAAATAACCTAAAGAAGGTACGCTGTTTCAGCAATCATTTACTTGAGCAATAATCCATCTACACATCACAAGGACTGACTTAGGCATCGGAGGCTGGTTGGCTAACACCACACCGGTGTCCCTAGTCTTACTCTGTTTTGCAGGAACCTCATCGAGCCGCACCGGAAATCGCTTCATCACTAGGCATACGTTATTCTCAACTATCAGTACCTTCACCGTATTCTTAAGAATCTTTTAATCCTTATCAGTTAGATTGGCTTATTATATATTCATGTAGGTACACAGACGTATTGCTGGCCATCTTTATTTCTAGCTACTTCAAGATCTTTCTCATTGTCAATGTCAAAGCTTTCATAATAGCCACTGTTGTAAAACCTTTTAACGGTTCCTTCCATTTTGCTTCTTTTTTTAACGGTTGCTTCCGTTTTGCTTGTTAAATGTTAACTATGCACCTCATTTTGCAGATTTGGGAGTTTCCATCTTCAGTGCTTTTCATCATTGATATATTCGTTCAATCCTCCAATACAGTGGCTCTGAAAGGTCAGTTAATAGGATGAACTCTTTGTGTGGGTCATTTGAAGAATCATATATAGAAAGAGCAAACCAATCGTTCAAGATCAATGATAGTTATATGATTATCTATTTTTGTGATGCTGGATAGTATTTCTATGATTCTGTTTATTATGTATTTCTTGCAGCAGAGTTGTACTTAATATAATTTTAGTCCCATTGATTCCCCATTTCTCTAGAGATTCACTGCCTATTAACGAACTTCGAAACAATGAACAATGCTGTCAACCTGTAATTATCTCAGTTTTATTACAACAGTGACTCTTCTGTTCTTGTTTCATTTTTGGCCTAATTTTTTTTTTTTTATAACTAAACTGTCTTCTGAACAAACATGTGTGTTTGTGTAGCAGTTATGATCACCAAGTTATCCATTGAGAAATGTATAGGGGCTTGCTTTAATGACATGCAGTTAAGTTATTTTTCAGAGGGTTGCTTGACATGGCTTGCCGAGATCATTAAGATAATCTATTAGTAACTCTGTTGTCTGATGCCTTAGAATGCAACACGTAAGAGTCCTTCTCAATTATCAATATCCATTCCTTTCATATATTTGTGGAAACGACATCAATGTCGACATTCCGAAGCTGACCGGTGTGCTTGGTAATGCAGATGTGACCCAAACACATTGTGACATTGATATCTAGAAATTGTAGTTATAACTTGCCTCCTGCCCAGTGCTTCCGATTGATCCCCAACTTTTGTACAAGTGGTAGAACCGGATTAGAAGCCCTATGATTGTGAGTTATATTCTTTGTCATTCTTTCAGAACAAGTAGAGCATGTTTGTTGTTCATGATTTTATCTTCCTTCGGCTGACTAACCTCCTCAGCCAGGTCCCCCTTCTGGAATCACAGTTCCACTCTGTAAGAGCAGAACACTTGTTTCAATTAAAATTTAGCTTTTGATTTTCTTAATTTAAGTTACTGGTTTTCAATTTTGGGATTAATCTTGGTTTTTCATGATTCTGTGAAAATTTGATGTGGGCTGTTGGTAGTTTATAAGAGAACATATTGAATATGTTCGTTAGCACTGAAGAGGGAGGAGAAGAAAGAGACAAGTCAATTTACAGGTGTGGTCAAGGGAAGGGAGAGCCGAGAGGTCATTTTCTTTAGATCAAATGAAAAATAAAACTATAACAAAACAAAAGGAAATAAGAAAACAAGACCTTAAGATCTGAACAAAAATACATGGGGAAAAAAAAAAGCTCCGGTGTTGGGAACCATTCCTCCATTCCTCTCAAGTGGTATTGAGAACCACCATTCCATAGAATGAGAAGTCGTTCATGCGAAACATCAATTTGATCGGACAAATATTTAATCTGAAAGCAGGATGAGCATTTTTGGATGTTATATCTGTGGCTATCTAACTGGCCTTCTAATTCTTAAATGGATGATGATCTTAGATCCAAAGCCTCTCTATGAACAAATAAAAATCACCGAAATGGGTCCGGACTGGAGTAGGCCCAAACTGGACGAAACAGGTGTTCCATAGTAACTTGAGAGGAGCCGAATTCAATGTGCAGATGTAGATAAATTTGATGCAAAACTGTTTGAAGCAAACTATTTCCTCAACCTGTCATCAAACCCATTGCATTCACATACCAAATTGTATCGCTTGGAAATCATACTGCCTCCAACCGTCATGTCCCACCCACCCAGAAATGAAAGGGCAAAATATGTTATGTCCTAATCAGACTTCGATGCTTGACATTTTATTACTAGAAAAGTTGGTGGACCCATGCTTCGAACATTCTAGCTATGACTGACTTTTCCTCAAAATTTGTCACTACAAAATTTTCCAGCAATCTAATTTCTACAATTTCTACATCAGTTCCTCCATAATTAAACAACTACTCCCTCCGTCCCTTTTTAAGTGTGTTATTTGAAAATTCCAACTATTTTTCTTTCACATCTACTTTTCATTACTTACACTTATCAATTAATAATACCCACTAACTTTTTAAAAAGAAATCTACTTTTAAGGGCAAAATAGGAAATATACCCACTAACTTTTCAAAACATACACTTATTAAGGGACAGCCCAAAATGAAAATGTACACACTATAAAAGGGACCGAGGGAGTAATTTTTTAACTGCCCCTTAAAATTTCTTATATCAAATAAACATATGAAGAAAATATTATTTCTTTTTTCACTTCACTTCAGTATAATTTTCTCTGGGAAAATTTGTCTGCACTACTTTGTAGACATAAAAACAGAGCCAGGCCAAAATGAAGGTAAACCATGTGGAGAGTTATGACACTATTCCATTCTCACTGGTGAGTTAGGATTAGTCTACCCTCAGAATTCGTCCTGCAAAACACAAAATTTTGCAAGAATCTTGGTTCTATAGCAGTTTCTCCATAATTAAACTATTACTCCTTCAATTTCTTATAGCAAGTGAACACATAAAGAAAAATACTTACTTTTTCCTTCTCTGTTATGTCACTTAACTATTTTCTCAGAACTAATATATTTATGCACTAATTTCATGACAACCTAGCGGAGTCCTAAAAGGCCAAAATGAAGGTAACCATGTGGCGAATTATACACTATTCCATTCTCACTGGATCTGTACCCAAATATGAGCCTAGAGATCCCCAGTCAAAGACCCAGATCATATTTGAAGGAAACAAACACGACCCTCCCTCTTAATATCCTGATCATAAAACTTAAAATTTTCAATTGCCATAACAAACATACTACATAAGCAGAACTTAATTGGTTGGTCCCTGTTTTGTCCTGTATTCCTGTAGAATACGTTTGGCGGATGGAAACAATGTTAACTATGCTAGCAATACTTTAATCTGGGAAGTGATGGAGCAATTAAATTGATGCATCACGGAAACAATATAAGATACTTGGTCTTCTTCAATTCAACTACACGCCAAAACAACATTTCAACTGCCATCATCTCAACTACTAGACCCGAATTCAGCCCTCCTCACCTATACATATACACTCATCACTAATGGAGACCAAGCAGAAAGCAGGCAAACCTTCATAAAGACAAAAACAGAACCAACGACCGATCCAGAATTTCAAATTTGGAGGTACGAACTCATCTAATACCCCGATTCTCTTAGAAATTCGCATCCCGAAAGATGATTAGGCATCTCCTCCAGAATTCAGAGTTTCCAGCATTTCAACAGCAATGGGCCCCAGAAGATATCCGCGAAACCTTCTTCAAATGTACAAGGTGGCAACTAGAAGAGACCATGGATCCCATCAACTGCCCTTATCACTACTTCTGTGACAGCACCAACCCAGCTAATTATCCACCTGCAGTGGATATGTGGGTAATCTGCCTGGCGACGGGATCGTATCTAGCAATCCTAATCTCAATCATAACGGAGATATATGGGGCTACCGAGCGAACTTCTCTTGCTCAACTAAGTAAAAGATACTTGCTACCATCTGGTCCAATTTCCTCCCAATACTCTTCTTGGCCCTTGCCAAGGAACAAAGGATCAACACACTGCTTTCAATCTCATAAAGGGAACCTCAATGCTCCAACTGATTCAGATCTCTGCCCTTGTTTTTGACAACGAAGCTGAGAAAAATCGCATCAAGTATGCATTCTACAAGGCCTCAACAGTCTCTGGAATTTTGCATGCAAGCCTATACCTAGATTCAACTATATTGCCTTACTATATGGGTTTTGATGCCCTAGTCGCGTCAAGATTCTCCGGTGAGTGTAAATCTTGTGTTTGCCGTAAAGAGGTTCTGGTTGTTGGAGGGAAGTTTGTCTCCTACAGAGGGTGGTCCTTAACTATGCTTTTAGTCGTAGGTATTCTTTGTTTAAGGATAATTTGCAGACTGTCTGAACAATACAATGGAAAAGTGAAATTAATCAAGACTTTATTGGAAAACTCAGGTTGGATCGCTATAGCTGTAGATTGTGTCTATCTAATAGCAAATTTTCCACCAGAAAGATCTCTCTCACGTGCTACAGCTTCATCGGGTCTGTTTGTTTTGATTTGTCTACATGTAATCAGAAAGGCATGCACTTGGCTCAAGGAATGGAATTCAAAGTGAAAAAATAAGATCACAAACAGCCAAGGACAAATTCGGGACTGCAAAGATATTCCGAGGTCCATGTAACTTGGGGAGTATCCTCTTCTATTAGAAGTAACATTGTCTGAAAGAATGATTCACTCACAATCTTTAATGTAACGAAAAAGGAGTACCCCCTACAAGGTGCTGACTTCCTTAATCATCAGCTTTAACCTTTCATTACCCCCTATGCCACAAAATTAAAAAGAAGGAAAAAAACAAAAAGACAGAAGAAAATACAACAAAATCCTCATTATAATCTTCAAACTACAAAGACTTCTTTGGAAGTACCAAGAAGATCAATAATGAGATTCCAAAGCAAGTTACAAGAAAAATCTCCTGCGACTAGTGTCCATCTCCGCCTATGATTCCAAGTGGAAAGAAAAAGAAACAAAAGCCAATGATAAATAAGTTAGACGAGTGAAGGAATATTTGGAAGGAAAGAAATAAGTAGGAAATTTTGTCAGTTAAATATGAAAAGAACAGATTGGATGCTTAGTAATTTACCTTGTGAACCCACTCATATTCTCCGCTTTTTGAATCAAATGTTCCATGTTGCAGACTGATCAACTTCAAAGAGAAACGAGGACCACATTCCTGCAAGTATGAATAGGAAAATTGTCTGGGACGCTTGGACAGACTAAGAAACTAGTCGCTCAACTTAAGTTTATATTATCACATGATACAGGATAGACTAAACACCAGGATAACCTTATGCAATATAGGAAACTCATTACAAGTGGCTTAGCAGGTGTAAGGAGATGGTGAATGTTGCTCATTCACAAAAGAAATGGAGATGTTAAAGTAAGGTGGCTACTCAATGGTACAGAAGGAAATGGATTTTTATCCCAGGCTACCACAAATCTAACAGGGTAGACTCCGCCAAAATTATTTGTAGGTTGATGCGGGCTGCCTCCGTCGAAAGCCATAAATACTAGAGAGTTTCATAGCTAAAAGCTACAAGTAAATGAGTTCAATGATCCAGGAATATTGGATGGAATAAGTTAAAAAGTGCTACTAATGCACAAACAAAAAAATGGCATCGGACAGTATCGACTATACATTTCTGCTGCTGATGCTTGCTGGGGTGGTAGATACAGTGTTCTAGATGTGTGGCTGATGTTTTCCTGTTCCATTGTCTGATGCTGGATGTTTTCTAGCTATTGTTTTGGATTATGTAATTCTCTGGGGTATGCCCCCCTGTAAGTATGTAAATCTTCCCATTCATTCATTATCATTAACGTGGGAAAAGAAAAGTTATATTTTAAACCATGTCCTGTATTCTCCCACACATCATAAATGCTGCATACCTTTAAGTAAACAGAATTTAAAGCGGAATGGGGAAGCTTTCGATAACCTTTATAAAACAGTGACAGACTACAAGAATACTAGCTTAAGTGAAAAATCTTTTGAGGTCCACTCTGTTTTTCTTCTCTTTATAGATGCAGGAATCAGGTGAATCACATTACCTCTTACCGTCTACAAGATGATTTGTTGCTGGCCATCATTATGGAATAGAAGTAGAAAAGAATCACAAGTAATAACTTTTTAATTGTTGTAGTAGAGCATTAGACCTCTTCTTCAAATGGTTAAACACAGAAAAGTATCAGACAAGTGGCCTGCAACTCTTGCCATTCCCAAAGAGGTACCAAAAGTTCACAAACCACTTCTCTCATCTTCTATGGAAATCAACTGAACAAGTTATATGTAAGAGGACCAAGCATTTTGTGCAATCAACCAATCATTGATTATTGAAGTTTCAGCATTTAGAGGCAAGAATTGAACCAAGTGCAAAAGGATTTTAAGAGCTGGAAACACATGTAGACCGAGGAAACACAAACCTGAAGGCGGGCAACCATTTTCTCTTGACAGCCATTTTCCTCCTTGGTGTCCTTGCCTTTTTTCGAGTCACTCAGTTTCGTTTCTTTGCTTTCAAAAATGTACCTTAACCCATATAATGGCAAGACTCATTTATCAGAAACCTTTCCCACACACTAGTCAAAGTTCCAAAATAAAGCATCCCATTGAAGAACAAACACCTACCGATGATGGCGAAAGAATATAAAATCTCTCTGATTGTGGAAGGTTACCACCCGCCGGCCACGAAAATTTGGAGATTGTGGGAACAGAGACTGTATTAGCCTATAGATGGAACAGATTAACCATGCATAGCTGTCAGAAATAGATCGATGATACACAGTATGCATATGTCTATAAAGGTAAGAATGTTTTCAAAGGCAATTATGGTGCATGCCTTGAGGCGAGGCGCGACAAAAACTCCTGGGCATAATTTTTTTAGCAGAGAGCCAGAAAGGTGTTTGCTCATTAGTCGGAGGCGTAGTGAGGGTTACGCTTTTCACGCCTTTTTCGCCCAGATGGAGGTGAACGCATCAAAATAGTCAGTTCTTTATTGCTTGCTCAGTGTTCTAAAAGACGCTAGGCGCTAACGGGCGGCCGGGCACCGCCTAGCGCCTTAGCCGATTAATCGGCGCCTTGACAATAAGGCGGTTTTGCGATTTTTTTTCATTTTTTTGAAAATATTCTCCTATACCCTCCCCTAGTTTTGAGAGCAAATACATCAATAAAAGCAGAACAAAATATTAAAAAAAAAAAGACAAACAGTGAACATACCCAAGCCAGGACTTGACTCTCATATTCACATAAACAGTAAATGTAGAGTTCTCACATGAAGTAAATCGTAGAGTTCTCATACAAAATAAGAGTTCACATAAATAAATAAATAAAAAGTTCTCATAAATAGAAAAAAGAGTGCTCATAAATAAATAAATAAATAAAAGATTCCTCATATCGTGGAGAGAGAGAGAGCTATCGAAGCCGACCGGTGTCTGGTTACTGTTTTGAAGAGCTCGAATGAAGACGACGAGCTGGAGATCAACAACGACCTGAAGATTGACGAATGAGAGACGATCAATCGTTGTCTTCGATTATTGAAGTGTCTCGAGTCTCTTGACTCTCGTATCTTGAGGAGAAAAACTAGGGCATGGAAAAAATTTCGATCATATCAAATTTCAAAGGACTGGGTATGTTTTGATCGATTAATGGATATGTATGTATAGAGATAACTGCATAAACCCCCTTAAATTATATTACGACATTTAATCCCTAAAATTTCTGAAATTGCATATTCTACCCGCCTTATGGTCCGCCTTTCTCCGCCTTGCAGATTAATCTCGCCAAGACCGCCTAGCGCCTACACTGCCTAGCCGATTAATCGGCGCCTTACGCCGCCTTATACTTGATTAATCGTCGGACCGCCTTTTCAAACGCCTTGACCCCTAGGTGCGGCGGTGACCCACCGCCTAGCGCCTTACTCCGCATTTTAGAACACTGTGTTTGCTAAGTGAAAAGTTGGTTCATCATAAGTTGATGAGCGAAGGCGAAGGGTTTCCACTGATTTAGGAGTCGACTTAGAGTGCTTTTAAAGGTTTGATTTATGTTCTTACTGTTCGTAAAAAGCCTTTGTATGGCAAACACTAACCCCTCCTTTATATTTGCTTTAATTATTTTTTTAAAAATTGAATATCTTTAATTAATTTTATTTTCAAACAATACCCCCTCTTTTATATTTGCTTTAATTAATTTTATTTTCTATGACTAAAAACTCGACATGATTATGCCGCATCGCCGTGAGGCTTAACCCTTGCTTCTCAGAGCCAGAGGTCAATCGCATAGCCTTGGGCTATCGCCTCTAAAAACTTTAAGTAAAATAGATCACTCATGTGGAAAAATGCAACTTATGAGAACGATAGTCTAAAAAATGTAGAAATTCCTCTTGCTCCAAATGAAGCTCCATAGATAAAGAAGTATGAATTGGAAGCCACATTTCTATTAGCTCCAGTGAAAAATGAACATTCAACACAATATATATAAAGGATAAGATAAGAATGTAACCTGCCAATGCGATGACCCAGACGCGTCGTGAAGTTTGTCAACACTAGCTCAGGCTCGTGACTAGTTGGGTTTCCATGATTCTGCAAGCAACACACAAACCACACCATCAATAATCATTAACAAATCCACATCTTTCTCAATATGTAAGACTACTAATTTGGTAGCATCAAGCAATATGGAGCTCCCCTACTTAACTTTTTAACCTAATCAGATGAAAGAACAACTGCCGTCAGCTAAACTTCAGTTCTTTACGTTCCAGTTTGATAGTTCCAAAAGTAATAAATGTAATTACTTTTTAACCATTTTAAGTAAGAAAGTTACTAATTAATCACTAGGAAATAAACATGGTTTATCAACCTGTAACAAGAAAAAAGGCAACAAAATGTTGCATCGGTAACATTCGAAGAGCCATTGTAACATAGTCAAAACATGTAAAGACCCGGAAATTCATGATTTATTTTTTTTCATAAATAACATTGGGGCAATGTGAGGAATGATGAGAACTGATGAAATTGACTAAGTGTTGGAGTGTTGGTGAGGTATATGTTGATTGGGGTGTGTTTGATTTACACAAGTCACTTGTGGACCTAAAGTGTAATTTTGTGTGTATGTTAAGTGTGGTGATTGGGAGGAGAGAGGCATATCCTCTCCCTAAAAAAAAAATCAGTCCCATTCTCTCTCTTCTCCTCTATAACCCTCCAACAATTCCTCCACCAAATCAAGCCAAATTCCAAGCTCCAAACTTAGTCCCTTCACAAAAACTTCACCAAATCTCATGCTCTACGCGTTGATGTGCTTATTTCACTCCGGAGTTTGAAGAACATTTTTGGATCTTGAAGCTAGGGTTCGGGTTTTTGCTTTAGAAAGGGTTTCCAAGCTCAATCTTTGAGGTAGGGATCAATT
>JAXBDA010006013.1:0-22181 GCA_036023075.1 Gaultheria prostrata | reverse complement strand
CAAGTTACACAACCAAAAAATAATTCTTTTTTATTTTTGTGATTATCAAAAAATACATACAAATAAATTATTTAACATTTTTTTTCCCTTGTGCCGTGCCCGTGCCGAGCCGCCGTGTCGTGCCGTGGCAGGCCAACTTCCGTGCTCGTGCCGTGCCGTGTCAGGCCAACTTCCGTGCTCGGGCCGTGCCGTGCCATGTCCGTCCTACTTCCGTGCTCGTGCCCGTGCCGTGCCGTGCCGTGTCGTGCGAGAATAAAGTCGTGCCGTGCCGTGCCTCGTGCCACGTTGACTTCTTACCGTGCCGGTGCCGTGCCCGTAGAAGACCGTGTCGTGCAGGGCCACGTGCCACCTTAGCCCGTGCCGTGCCCGCTCATTTCCGTGCCCGTGCCGAGATTTTACCGTGCCTCTGGCGTGCCGGCCCGGCCCGTTTGACACCTCTACCTGCCCATATACGTTGTCTCTTCAAACAAATTTTTTTTTTTTTTTTTGAGCAGTGTCTCTTCAAACAAATTGACCCTCAAATACAAAAAGTACAAGAAGAAACAACAAATTAAATTTTCTGTTCACCTGAAGATCAGAAGACTATTGTTACTTTCGAATTTTTTTTTGTTTTGTTTTGGTACTCCAAGTTAAAATATCCAACTCAACAGAAGTTAGAAGTTTGTTCAATATGCTGACCAAATTCAGAAGGGTGGATACTCCAGCTACAGAAGTTAAGGACTTGGGCTACTTAAGCGGAGGCAGGAAGGGGATCACAAGGTTGCCAAAATTGTGGTAGACAGTTCATGAAATGCAATATGTCCAAGGGGAGCTGCAGCTTGGGGTGATGTATTCAGACCAAACAGATGGAGATAATTGGGGTGACCGGTGTTTTTGCTGGATCTGCATCTATGGCGGAAGCTATTGCTTCACTTCAGGCTTTAAGGTGGGTTAAACACAACTGGGCAACTAGGGTTGAAATTCTCACAGTTGCCTAATGGTAGTTTTGGCAATTCTGGTGCAACCCATATCAAAGGATAGATTCATAAGAGAGATAAATCCCTAAAGGGATACAAGGAGCAAAGCTCTCAATATTCTTCAATCAATACATCAAAAACTGCCTAATGAGGACCCAAGACACCTATTTATAGACTCCAAAACCCTGCACACACTAAGGGGCATTAAAATGACATTTCTACCCTTAATTTTACTGCATCAAATTCCAGATGTACAAAATGCGGATATCTCCCTTCAAAGTATTTCGGAGGACATTATTAATTTCAGATTTAAAATATTTTGCAAGCTATGAGGGTTGCTCACAGTATTGCTAAGAGCACCTAGCATGTGGAAGATGTATGCTAATTTTATTACCTATGATATGCTCGGATTTGTCCAAAAAAAAAAGGGACAATGAGAAGGCCTCGCCAACAATGCTTATATAACAGTTTTGGAGATGGCAAATAATCACAGAGGGCAAGTAAAACTCATCGACATGTATGACTCAAACGAGGTGAGGTAAATATGGATCCACACATCATGATCACGACGAAACAAAGTGCAATAATGGTTGATACAAAGGAGAACATATTAATAAGAAACAGAGAGTCTAGGCGAAAAGGCGTCAAAAACCTAACTATGATATCAAGTTAAAGCATCCAACTCAAACCAATTGCAAAGAATGGAATGGCCACTAAGGTTCCAACACTAGTTTTAGAGGAGATAATCAACTGCTGCGGGACAGGATCTAATACTCTTACCATAAAGGACTTAGAGTTTTAGATTGCAGCACAGCCAGTGAAACATTGCAGAAGAGAAAAAAGCTTCTATGGTCGGTTGAGAAATCTAAGAAGCATGATGAATACAGACACGGATACTGGCACTGACATTCATACCGAAACAGGACATGACAATTCTAAATAAATGGGGACACAGACACCATGAGGGACACTCAAAAACTATGTATATATAATTGTAAAGATATTTAGTTATTATTTATATAAACATTCCATCAAGAAATAACCAAAACAAATAGTATGTTCACAATTCTTATTGTTTCTTTTTGAATACTACGAGTTGAACTAGGGTCTTGGTCAAAATTCACTTATTCATAAATTTTTCCTCATATTTTTGTAATATCATACCTCCGAAATACACTTTCAACTTATAAATTGATCCTTGTAATGTTTCCATCCGTGTCCAAACTGAGACACTGAGTGTTCCCGAACTAAAAATAATTAAATTTATTGGACATGCATGAACCCGGCATGTTGTGTGTCCCTAAAGTAAGAATCAAACAATGCCGTGAAATTAAGCTACAAAATGCAGTTTCTCTTCTAATATGTAAGTCAATGCTCAAATATCATGTACCTTTTTACTAAAGCAGGAGGATCCTAACCAATATTGTAGTCAAACGAACAAAGCTACCCATGTGGGGTTCTGCAACCCACAATCCCGCACAGTCATGCCTCTTAACTTGCGGAATACTAGAGAGAGGAACAACTTTATGGTTTATTTCCATAACAGTGACAACAGATCCCTAACGTGGAGCCAAGCACTCTTTTATTCCTTTTATTAGCAGGCCAAACATGTGCAAATACATTAATTATTAACATAGACCGCATGGAAGATTAAAAGTCGACCCCCAGCTCATCTTTAAGCTTAACTCTCGGAGAGCAAAGGTCCAATACTCTCACTCGGTGACACCTTTTAACTCGGGGCATATAGAGAGAGGAACAACATTTATGATTTATTTCTTCAACACATCTCCCACCTGGAGCCAAGCTCTCCTTCAGTCCTTTTATAAGTAGGCCAAACACGTGCAAGTACATTAATTTTTCGCTAGAACACACACAGATTAGATACTCATTTATAAGCTTAAGCTCTCAAAGAGGGAAGGTTCAACATTCTATTAAGCAATAACCAGATCCATACACAAGCAATGTGGTTCTTTAACACCCACCTCCAAGTAGCCTCTTTTGGCGTCAATCATATAGTCGGATAGTATTAGCCTCTTAGGGCTAGACTGTAAATTGAGAATTTGAGAGAGAAAATCGAGGTACACCACAGCCAGTACAAGGTTCCTGTCGTTGCCATGGATGGTCGGAGATGAGGGAGGAAAACAGGGTCGAGATCCGAAAGAGGAAAAGACAATTTCCTGAGAAAAAGGTCTCCTCAATTACCACTATTTCTCACTGTATACTTAATCTTTTTGCGTCTCATTGGTGAGTGGAAAATTTATGCATTTTTACTCTTGAACTGACCAACTGACCAAGCTTTTACATACATTTATTGCTTTGGATATGTAGTTCCATACTTCCATTAGAAAATTAGAGAATTCATTTGCCTGACTGGGTGATGTTATTTTCTTTTTTATGTCGAATTGTTAAAATTTTAGACAATCAGTTTTTTTGGCCGTGTAGCTGCCAAAACCATATTGCCCTGGGCAAGTCCTTGTCTTTTGGCAGCAAAGAACCCCACACGTGAACATAATTTCAATCGGAGTGCTATCCTTGTTCTGATTGTTGCAGCAAAAATTTGGTGCATCTATGGAGCAATTGCTGACTTATAGTGTCCAAAAAGCTGAGCAGCCCTAGAGAAAGCCACTTAAGCGAACATCACATCAATTCAAATTCAAGAAGTCATAGCATGCACAGCTTCTGATGTCTTCCGTATAATTATCACCCCAATACCAGGCTGAATCAAAAGAAAAAGCTCTGTGATCAGGATTTGAAGCTCTAGAACTTTGCTACTTGGAAGATTTGCTCAATCCATTGATTTAAGAAATACTGGCTGCAATCTGAAGCAATTATGCAAAGCATTAAGATTGCAACTGCTGCAGTATTTTCATCCAATTGAAGTGAGATTTGTGGGGCTGAGAGATAATTAAACTACGTAGAACTTTGCTCTCATAGAGATTTTGTAACTCCCGAGTTTTTCCATGCCAAAAGTGATTTCGAAGTTGACTGAACCTGAAGGTGCGGGATTTGGATTTGAATTTGGTTCAGAATTTTGTCAACGTTTTCAGCTCCTCATAATGCACTTGTGACTTCATGGAAGTGACAAAGGAGAATGTTAAGGGAACACTTCTATCCCCAAAGGGGGACGCAGACAGGAGCAGCAAGAAGAGGAGGAAGCAAAATGAGACTATTAAATGAAACACAGAGACGAGCACACTTTAATTTTGTGATTTCTAGGTTCAAACCCCAACTTGTTGTACAGCATAGTATTCAAAAACCCAAAGTATCATTTTGGTATACTAAACACACAAATTCCATGGTTGATGTACCACAAACAGTATCCACCAATTCCCATGTCTAGAATTATCTCACAAATGCATGCTAGAAAGAGTAACGGTCATTTTAAATCCCCAAAATTAAATCATGATATGGTCACTGTTGATGTATCACACGATGCAGCTCAATTTTGTGTAGTATTTTGATATTAAACAATTAGAAAAGCAGTACAGGTAAGGTATACGTCTTATGGAAAGAAAATACTTCCACAATGAACACACAGAATAAAAATGATTCAGTTACTTGCATAAAACAGTTAGATTGGTAAGAAAATAGGATTACCAATGGCCGCCTGAAATCTGAAGAAGAAAGTCCAAGATGCCTTCTTAAAGCTTCTTTGTTTTCTGCTTTCCCTTGGAGATCACTGGCATTGTACTGGACCTTGAGAAAAGAATCAGTAGCCGGATTCCATGCATCGGTGTCAATTCCATTCAGTATTCCTATGAACTTTTTCGAGTGGGAATTGAGAGTCATATGAAGTCCCTTTCCTCCCTATTAAGATAAAGGGAACAAGTAGCAGATTAACCACCATGGAAGTCTAGAACATGGTCGTACCAGTGCACCAGGCTCCCACTTACAGAAGGGTCTTTGTAGTGGCTAGGCCGTCATCCCTAAATTCCCGTGGAGAAGTGAACTCCCATCACTTAAACAAGGGTTGGGAAGTCGGTAGCACTAGCCATCATTACAGATTACGACCTCTAAGGACATCTTTTTGACAATTAGGCTAACTTCAAAATGCCATTAATCTGTTCCTGGCCTCCTAATATATCCGACTCACTCTCTTCATGGTGGATGTGCCATCACCGGAAGACACCATATACTATAAAGCCAAGAATGCATGAGAACTCAACTTCACAGTATCGTTTCAGTGCTAGCTTTCAAAATGTTTTCACAGCTAGCTTTGTCTTGTTTTCTTAGGGGATTGTGAAGGGCACATTTTGTCCCATTAGTTTCACATATCGCGAACTAGTCCACCAAGATACACGAATTAACCCCAACTTCAAGACAAAAGCGTCAATCTGCGAGTTCAGTGAAAGAGCGGCAGGGACCTAGTAAATATTTCGGGTAACCCACTCGAACTGCGTGCCTAGTTCAAACTGCGCAAAGTCGCGAACTGGTGCTTTCAAAGGAAATTCGGGCATACTTTGAGGATTTTGTGAGCCCAGTTCGCGATGAGAAATGGATCCGTTTAACCAAAAAATTTCCATCAAGTGCTGTGCCCAAAGGCCATTGAGTGCGACCTAACAGGCCCATACATAAGAAGTGGAGCCGTCACACATGAGTGTTGCTGCTACGAATCGAACTAGACCTCATTGTGTTGGTTCATTTGATACTATGAGACATGAGTAGTGTTACTTGTAGTAAAACTAGAATAGAATACATACATCATGCATATAGTCTCGTAATGATTACATAAATTGTCAACCTATTGGATTATAGATTTTAAACTTACTGTTACAAACGTATTCATCTCACATATTGAAATGACCATGAACACTCTAGGTGCCCTCTTGCACGAAAGATATGTTCATAAAGGACACTCTCACTTCCGTTCCCACATTACATGACTTGGGCACAAATAGTACTAAAATATAAAATAAAAAAACATTAGATACACAGATTTTAGAATCCAAAATGGAGAAAGGAAAAATCTACTGAAACTTTTTATGGCCACTGAGAACAAGTGAACAACTACTTGGTACCAATTAAAGAAGTAAAATAAAATTCAACTGACATTACTGAAAGGAGTGTAGACCCTCCTACATCGCCTCACACTGCTTTTGATAAACTATTGCCCCAGAACATGAATTGGAAGAAAGGGCTACAAAAATGAAAAACAGAGCATTCATAACCCATGGAGAACCCCACAAGTACTCTAAGAGGTAATTAAACAAAACTCAATAGTACCAAGTCCTTGTACTTGGTATCTTTATCTTATTGTTATCGCTAGGATAGTATTATTTTAAGGACTCTGTAGTTTATGGAATGAATTTAAAAGTCCTTGTACTAGGTTATCGTTATCTTATTGGTATCACTACGAGACTATTTAAAGGACTCTTAAGGTTTATGGAATAAATTACAAATGCGTATTGGTGTGGATGGCTTTACAACCCCTAGTTGCGAATTTCTAGGGTTGCTTAAGTGCAGATTCCTAAGGTTTATCTTCTTTATTGTTCTTCTTTATTAGTTGATGTGCATCAATCAAACATGAGAACGTAGGTTTGAGTCTAAGAGTGTCCCCATTGTGAAAATATTGCGATCAGTTACACCTATCCAAAACTACCACCCTCCCAGTAGCCTGCAACTCGATGACTAGCAGAAGGTAATAGCTTTTCCTTTTAACTTTACTTGTGAGATGGGACATCCAGCACATATTTGTATACCATCGATCTAGCCAAACAATAATTTAGACACAGATATAGTGAACAAAAACAGATATTGTCTTGTTCAAGTTACGCCAATCATCAAATATTAACTCACCATTGGTAATTGGGTCACCTTCGCAAGGAGGTATGACCTGCTAGTGAGTGCTAACGTACACTACAACCTACCAGTAGCAAAATGCATGCACTAAACAAAGAATAAGGAGCAAATGATCTACAAAGATATAGGCGGGGGTAACTGAACAAATTACACAATTTCACATAAGAGCAAATTTTAGAGTCTGCGACAAATCCTTTTTTGTCAATGTAAAGAAGAAAGAAGCAACTACAAAGGCTTTCTAACAGAAGCATAAAATAAAAGATAATAAGTGCAACTGCAAGATGGATATACCTCAGCAGTTCGAACCTCTTGAGCATAGGTTGGTGAAACTGTTGTCACAATGTTGGAAAACACAATTGCTCCCTAAAAAGACGACATGAACATGTAAAAGAAGTGATAGAGACAAAAAAAAACCCTCCAAATACGTTATTGACGGAGAATATTCTACATGCCTTCAAAGCATTGACCCTATCATGTGCCAAGTTGTCCTGCATCCTATCTGGTCTATTTAGCTGGTGAACATCAAGGCCACAGGATGCCAATTGTGAAGCAGGTGCACTCCCTTGATACTCGAAATTGTGGCACGTAAAGCATATCCTAGCTGAATTCAATCCTTTTGGTGCATACAGATCCCAATAAAGTGGGGCCTGAAAAAGACATCACACTACTTCAATGGGACTCCAAAGTAATCAACATAATCCTCTAAAGAACGGACAAAGTAGAAAACTATCTAAATCATCCATACAACAAAAGCTGTCTGCCAGTCATGGCAATGAATTATGTCTGGTTTCTTGCCAGTTTGAAGAAGCAATTCAAGGGCTGCCCTGCTAAAGAATGAAAAACGTTTGAAGTCATCATGCTCCCCATAAAGTTGTCCCCTCCAGAAAAAATTACTAGGATGATGAGGCTCAATAAAATAGACAGGAAGGCCTGCAAAATAAATTACAAAAGATATAAAACACCCAAATCCACATATATTGAAGAAAAGTTTTAAAAAACCTCACCTTCAACGACACCAACCCAGACTTTATTTTTGAAAAGGCGACCATCAAAGTATGACTCTATTACTACGTCTAGGGCCTGCACAGGGTAACCAATTAGGTTATTATTAAAGTTAAAGAAATATTAGTCTGTTAAAAATATGAGCATTCTCTAAAAACTAACATACCCTCAAGTCACGAATACGCTCATATTCCATGCAATCATACTTGGGAAGAACAATTTCAACAAGATGTCCTCTCTTCTGTAATGCTTTACCAAGACCAGTCACCACATCACCTAAACCACCAACCTTTGATGATATCAAGAATAGTATATAAGAAAGGTAGGAAAACATCGACCAATTTCCAAGAAAATAAAGATGTGAAATCAGTTTTTGAGGTGGTAAAGATAAGGAATGTTTTTTTTCCTGCATAGACCTCACTCGAATAACTTAAAGAAGGTCAACATGTAAGCTGAAGGAGCGACAAAGCTCAATAAATCAGTCCACGTGCAGACATTGCTATTAGGGGGAGTGGGAGTTCAATGTACGAAGTATATGCACAGCATCACAAACTATGTGGGATCTCTATCAAGTTGCAAAAAGGTTTGAATAAGTAGATATGTGATGGTAACAGTGGCAATGCCAACAGCTGAAGTTGACCATCCACACTCCCAAGCATGACGACCGTAAGGTCACCTTATTCCCAATAAAGGTGATGGGTGACTCCAGGTTTTTTAAAAATGAATTAACTCAACTACCAATTCTGTTCTTATAAGCTAGACTTCCCTGCAAAACTAACCAACATGCCTGCGTGACAAATTGTACCAACTGCATAACTAACAGACAAAGGCTGGTAACTGGATCCTCGCCATATGCTCAGAGCCACTCACAAATCGCCAAGCATATATTTATCTTCCATTATTTACCGATATTCTCCAATATATGGCCACCTATCATTCCACTAATGTTCTAATAATCGGCCAAGGCAGCAGCCTAAGCTCTAGGTGATGGTCTGCTGCCTCGACTAGGGGCCTAGGCGATGAATTAGGCTGCAAGACCATTAGTCGGCGACTTTATGTACTATTAATAAAGAGTTGGATTCTCGAAACAGGAGCAACAATTTGGGATGGAGGGAGTATATACAACTACCTCCGCCCAAAAAGACTGTCCAGTCTGTAAAACGAGAAATTAAAATATAATGCCTTTTTGTCTAAAAAAAATTCAAATTTCTTGTCGCTAGTTACTAAAATGCCACTTGAGTTCCTTTAATTTAACAAAAAAAAATTCCAATTTTTCTTCCAATTTAGGGCCACCCTGACATGTAACTAGTAATTTGATCTTACCCTAAAACGAACAACGGAAACATCGGTCGTATATGTCCATAGGAATAGTACAAGAATTTTGAAATTGATCACTGTCAATCCATGTTCACCTTAGCAACCGGGGCCATCTCAGCTGCGATATGAATGACATGCAATCCTGCACTAAAGATAAACAAGAAACTTAAGTTAAGGAATATCCTTACTATGCTGGTAGTGGCAGAAATTTTACCCTTACAATATATTCCACAAAAATTCAGAGCTTACAAACTAATACCGTTTCGGTGATGATGTCAGTCTGACAAATGTAGCAATAGCTTCACGCTCATTCTTTTCTTTGCACACCATGTATGCATCACAAATATGACCATCTCTCTTCCAGGCCATTTCTCGTAAAAGCAATGCATCATTGGTTGAGATTTTCTTCTCAAGAAACCAACCATCAATCATAAGCAATAAACGACTCCAAAACTCCCAAGGCATATCATTTACAGGTTCATCAAGTGCCCTCCTCTTGCTTTCTTCTTTCAAGCTAGTAAGTGTAGCCTGAAATTCCTTCACAGATTCTTGATATAGCTGAACATAAGAGTGTATTTCTTCGTCGGATCTTTGAAGACGTTCTTCCAGAAGTTTTATTTTCTGTTGCATGAGTTCATTATATTGCTGCAATTTTTCTGATGATGATTTATAGACATTAGCCTCGTCAAGAGATTCTTCCAACCTATCAACCTTCTTCCTGAGCTCCTGATTTTGTTGTAAGACTGAAATAGCTTGATCTGCCTGTTTGGTTGACTTATCCAGCAATGCCTGCAAACGTTCCACCTTTTCCCATAAGCTTTTGCATTCAAACTTCAAATTAGAAAGTTTCGAAACATCTTCTTGTGAGGCAGACAGTTTAATCTCCAACTCTTTTAGCGCAGATTCCAATAATGAACGTTCTTTCTCTAGCGTTAGAACACGTTCATCGGTTCCCTTGACATCACTAAGCTCCTTTTTCAAGGCTTCTACATCATCCTTAAGGGACATATTTTCTTTCTTCAGTGAGCTAAGCTCCTCACTAAAAGAATGAACACTGTTACTATGTGGAAGAGGGATTTCTTCATGCGCATCTTGCGTGTTTCCACCAGTGCGACCCCTAGTAAATAACTCACTTTGCAGCTTTTGCAACTCCTCTTCCAGTAGTTCAACATGTATCTTTTCCTGGGCCGCAACTTTAATTCTTGCATCAGTTTCTGCTAATCTCATCTCTAAAATGTTGATTTGTGCTTGTAAAGCATGCTTATCATTGAGAATCCTTTCAAGATCTTCAAGTGCACGTACTCGAGCTTGGTTAAGGAGGAGAATATCTATGATGTCATGAAAGTAATCGTAAAAACAAGTTAATAATCCGACACTAATTTAACCCAAAGAACAAAGTAGAAACTAGAAACAACATGTGGCCTACTTTTCTCTGCATTCCTTATCATGCCTATCAAATCCTGAAGATGAACGCTTGAGAGTTCCTCTCCACCGTCTGCATCCACCGACTGTTAAAGAGAACAAGCTTGATTATTCTGTCAACGATTTATCAAGATTGAGTTATCATTGCCGATACAAATAAAAAAATAACAATCAGATACAAAATATTGAATCATTATTGTGTACTACAAAAAAGAGTAAACATAAATATTACTATAAGCCAATGATTCAGTCTCCAAAAATCATACCAATGTAACTCGCATGTGCTTACTGGATATGTGAGAAAAAAAAAGTTATGCATCCAAATTGAATATACCTCGACTTAAAAGGCATGTGTACGCACAGGCATGAGTACGGGTACCGGTACCAGATGCGTTGATACGGAGAAACCAAAAAAATGTGGGGTGCGGGTATGCTTGCCGTACTACTATAAGAAACGTAATTTCAAAATTTAGAGCAATTTATCACACATAATAATTACACTTAGGCAATTAGGAATCCAACATCAAATAACAATTTAACGCCAATTTTAATGAACAAATCAAAGCTCAATGCTATTATCTAAAGTATCTACAGACCAAAATCTTTATTCTACAATCATCCTAAGCATAGAAAGAAGAAGTCATAGAACTTAGTAGCTTCCTCTATGTGATTGGTACAACTTTATATCTAGTGAGGTACTTCTAGAGTATGGCAAAAGTTATAGAGAAAAAATATTGACACATTTTTTGTATTCCCAATACGTATTTAGAAGTACCATGCAAAGTACCGGTAGCCTGTACATTTGGGTAGGAGTACGACAGGGTTTTAGGTGAACCCATGGTTCATAGATCTTGACCAATTAAGGCCAAGATTGGCATTAGTAACAAATCAGAGCATTTTGAAATATTCACAATTCACAAGAACTGGCAATGTGTGTCACAAAAGTGAAAGACAAAGAAGATTCGAACCACATAAAAGATGGGCAAAAAAGTTCTTCAAAAAGCAAAAAAAAAAAAAAATAACCCAAAGGGCTTTTCCCAATATCACCATGACTTTTCAATATTATGCCTTATAAAGGTAACACTGCAAAGAATATTCTAGAAATAAAACAACGATAAATGACTAGGCAAAGTGCTGATAGATATCACCTAAAACAATACAAGTGGATAAGGAAACATAAGTATTTGTCATATCATCTAAAACACTACAAGTGCATAAGAAAAATAAAAATTTATTACGCTTTCAACTGAACTGAACACAATCTCAAACCAATAAGCAAATATGATTGTCAACATAAACATTAGTCTATTTGACTATGCCATAATAATTACCAAAACAACAATTTCTGATTTTTGTTTGCGTAGACCATGCCATAAATGCCAAGCACTAAGCATCAATAGAAGTATAGAACTGCTAGACAACTAGCATTGGTGATAAAATATTAAAGGCCAACCTAAGCACATTGCACCATATCACAATACACCCTCAATTCTTCCTTTATGTTTTATACTCCATGATTTCTTCTCTTAATCCCTCATCAACCAAAAGAAAAAAGAGATGGATGGGATTAGATACATCTTCTCCAGGTCTTTACTATGAATCCAATAGTCTAAACACTAAACAAGAAAAAAATACACATCATACGAATTTGAAATTTTAAACATCCAGATTCTACAAACGAAAACTTACAAGAACCAACAAGACGTTAGTCTTACGAATGAGTGATAACCACCACCTATGAAGCATGGGTACATCAAAAAACATGTCGTACCCTTACCGGGTACTTATTGAGTCCCGATACTTGACATGGCACTTCTGCATGCATACCAGGTACACGAATATTTTGCCCTACGCCAAAGTTACCAAGTAACAAACGAGAGCAATACCCAGTCAGAGTCACAGTTTCTTTTATACAAGTTAGCTTGATGAGGTTCATTGTCATGCTTATCACGCTTTTGAATTCAGCGTTATAGTGTAGTTTCCCTATGTAATGATATTAAGTTCGTATTTGTACTCTGATTCTTAAAACCATTGTTTCTATGCAATTCAATTAAGCCACTAATTTTTTTATTCAGTTTACTAATTGTCATACCTAATGCCTTTCTTTGTAGTATAAAAGTACTTATTCAAGGATGTACCTTAGCCAGCCGTACCCATACCCGTACCCTACTTTTCTTAATATTGTCGTATTGACTTACTCTTATCATACCAGCACGACAGTACACCTACACATACCCGTACCTGAGCTTCATAACCCACCACAAAGTTCATCAGGGAGATACCAATATCGAAACACCTATTCTAGTGTCCCATCGGCATAAAATTTTAATTTGAGACAATGTATGAAGCAAACAAAAAAATTGCCAAGAATTACAAAAATAACTACTATAAGAAAGTGGTATTTTTCCCCACCGGCTATCAAGAAGGAAGAATAGGAAATCCCTATGTTTAGTACTGAATCATAATAAATTAGCATCACAATTTGTTTTGCACAATATTTCATGGCATAATCTCAATTGTCCCAACTCCCAAGTAGTCGGGTGATTAATGAAGCGAGTTGAGTTAAATAAGAACCGATATTCAAGAACAGTACACAATCAGCTTGCTTTGCTGAACTTGTTGCAATTGTTGAAATGCTTTACTTTTCAAGTTGACCAAAACAAACATAAAGAATGTTTCTTTTCTCATGGGACATGAATTAAAAAGCTAGAGCAACAAGAGACATGCAAAAATTAAAAGCCAATGAATTTATGGTTATTAGATTATACCAAAGGTTTAATCTCGTGCAACACAGTCTGGGTATTCAAATCTTTCTCATTCGTATCCTCAGCAGCTACAATGGTATCAACACAATCATTAGAGTTATGTTCATACTTTAAACTCGATATGTCATCTGTTGACAAGGTTTCTAATTCGGAGTCCTCATCAACATTTGGCTGGAGGTTAGCATTTGTTGGAAGCCTTTCGGGAGTCGCTTTTTTGGCTGGTCTCTTTTGTTGTGAACTGCAAAATGTCAATGAGTAAATTTAGTGCACAAAGTTATAACATAAGGACTAAAATCTGCAAGCCAAACCCTGATGAAAAAGCCGATAGAAAGGAAAGGAAACAAAAGGCGACATCAAAACAATTATGCTTAAAAATAAAGTTGTGATACATTTAGTAAGATAAATTTAAATAAATTATTGGGACAGGTCAGTTGTACAAAGCGAGAACAACACCTACTCTCACCAAGTCCCACATCAAGTGCAAACAAAGTTCATATGTATGACCACGGAATTCAGTTATTTCCGTAGAACTCGATGAGCGAAGGAGAGGAAAAATGAAGAAAAATGGTGTGAGAAACTGAGGAAGGAAGGGGAAGAAGAAGAAATGGGAATGCCAAATCCCAAAACAATGCTCTACAACATATAGGCAACAATAAACCACTAGCATGTGAGCTCATTCAAATCCTGTAACATGTCAAACAAAAACTCCGTCAAATGCTTTGCCTTCGCGATCCCCATCTCTCTAGCTATGAAAATCTCTCCAGAGAATGGCGAAAGGAGCAGCACTCTAAGAGGTGGAGGAATATTGCTTATGTATGCTCAAAATCACCTTTACCCAAATACTCAACAAGTCAATAGCGTTAGTGTTAAGTTATGGGTGTAGCGTGATACAGGACTATGGATCGTGATACAAATCTGTCAATCAAGTCTCAGGTTTGAACACTGACTCTTCGTTGATGGAGAACCCTCAACAATCAACCAGGGAGAACATAGTCACACAAGGAATTGTGATTGGGTCGATCGCTCTGATACCATGTAAAATCAAATGACTGAATTGTGACCTAAAAAACTAGGGTTATCTTCTCATTACATTGTATTTATACAAGGGAAAGAAGTCATTACATTAAGATCCTAATCTACTAATCTATTAACATAAGAGAACCTATATAAACTAATTACACGCTACACCCATAACTTAACAGTCAGAGAGAGAGAGAGAGAGCACAAAAAGTTCTCATATTAGAAGAGTAATGATCGAGTTAAAGCTAACCAAGACAACCTAAGGGCAAAGGTGAACCCTAATCATTGAGTGTGATGTTATTAGTGTTTATGTTCTTGTCATTATTTATCTTGTTCCATTATGGTAGTTTCGATTCAATATTCTTAGGGATACTTATTGTTTGGATATTTAGCCTAGTGGTTTGGATATACTAGTGGGATTTCTACATTTGAGGAGGGGATGACTATAAGTAGATATCGTAACCCTTCGAGAAAGTAATTGTTGGAAAACTGAAATTTCTCATAGTTTCAGAGAGAGGAGAGTAGAATGAAAAAGTGGTGATGGTGGCAAGACATTGAGAGCATGGTGGGGTGGATTATGGAAGCTGATGACAATAAAGATGCTTAGAAAGTTTACAAAATCACTCACTAGCTATTGATGTCATACATCAATAAAACTTGATTACCATTTTGTCATGGTATAGTCAATAGAAAATATTTCTAACCAAAGGAAGAACAAGAGGCAGGAGTGCTGGTTTACTGATAGTTGGGCAGTACCAGTCGCTCAAGTATCATCACAAGCGACTAGATTGACTACTAAAGAAGCATCAAATTTTTTGCTTCTTTAAACTCTATAAGCTTCACAACAGTCAACATTTTAATTTTTTTGGCAGGTTATTTTTTTGGCAGGTTCTATTGTTTGGGAAAACGACAGGTGAGAACCAAAATGAATTCTAAAAGCCTCATCACTCTTTCCATCTGAGTGGTAGTTCCTACGGGTTTTTTTTTATCTCCACCCGTTAATCTGTAAACTGCTGTTTTCTATCCCTCTTGTTAGATGGCCCGAGTCTGTCAATTTTCGTTCTTTCTTTTGTTTCCTTTCCTCCCGGCGTTGGCTAGCCCAGGCTGGCTGTATATTCAGTTGGCCATTCTGTTTCAGTTAGCCTTTTTTCTGTTTCAAACTTATTTATCAAAAATAAAAATTAAAAATGATAATCAATTTGACCCCCACAAATTTGCAACATGACACTGAGGGTATTTTTTGACTCTCTCGTGAACAAAATAAGACTGAACGAAGAGGGAAAATTGGAATCTGCCACGGTACAGCGGGGAAAGTAATTGTACAACTGAAATGGAAGTGCAAACTTACTTATTATCAAGAGTGGGTTTGAATTCCAAGAACCATAATAACAAAAATAAAATAAAAAAATACACTCCTCCAAGTCACAATACCAGCAATAGGATAAAAATAAAGCCTAAAACCATAAACCAACAACCTAATAACACTGGAGATTCTCATTTCTCACTAAAAAATCGAAGAGAAACAAACCGAATCAACGAAATGAATAAGACAGATAAATGAATTTCAGGAAAATATACTAAAAGAAATGCCATTGAGAATAATACCTGTAACTACGGTGGCGCATCTTACAAGAAGCTGGATACAAACGGTGAGAAGGCAAAGGACAGAAGCGTACATTGGAGTGCTTACAGTTGGGGACACTCCATCCACAGCTGAAAATGCAGGTGGACAGCTGCTTAGTCGCCATGGAAGAAGCTCTCTCTGTGTACATGAATACGCTATTAGATTAGATTATTAACTACGCATATATGTTTATGTCTGGACTCGACTCAGACCGAGTGTGTGGAGAGAGGGAGAAGAAAGAAGCGAAGGTTCGGTTGCTTGGACCCAACGAATTCTATCCTTCCCTCGAGATACTTGGGCACATATGAAGGGCAAAAACTGAGATACGTCAGTATGTAGTATATCCATTAGCCACAATGCAACGAACCGGGACTAGCTCAGTTGGCTCATATTCTTGTGTCTCATTAGTAGGTTAAGAATTCAAATCTCCTCGTGTGTGTAGCGGTTTTTCCATTTTTTGTTTCTATCTTATAAGTTATAACGGGCTTATTTCTTGTGTTGATTAAGTTATTGGGCTTGGTTGTCTCGTAAATTATCAACAATTAATATAGTGTCCCGAATTTGTACTCGTACTTCATACATGTGATTTAATTAATCTTTTCTATCGATTGGGAAAAAAAATAGTGTAGCCAAAATACAACTGTGACTTAATTACTCTAGTAACGAGCAGGATTATCTTAAATAATGCTGGTCGATAATTACAATTTTTCTCTGTGCGTTCCGCTATCTAATTTTAGCATTACTATCCAAAAGTTCAGTTATGTAGCATTTCACGGGTTACCAAGGTTATTCGAAAGATCAGTATGAAGCATTTCAAGAGACTTTTGAATCTAGAAAGGGATACACCTTATTTTGCATATCTTTCAACTTGAGTCTCTTCTTCTCCTTCATTTGGTGAGGAGAAAACTTACGTACTTGTTTTTCCTTGGGTTTAATAGAGATCTTGAATAGCGCAACATTTACAGTCATAGATTCCTTCTTATCTTTTTTGATTGGGAATTCGCCCCATTTGTGTAGGTCTGCCTTATTTCCTATGTTGTGAGGGTATGACATAGATGGACTTTTCATTTCGTTCGTGGCGGTGTTAAGCTCCATGTCATGAATTCGAGTAGCTAATTCTTCAAAAGACATATGCAAGATTCCTTGAAGAATATAATGGACATCCCACTACTTGCCTCCAATGCACATCTCCATTGCAGAGGCTTTTAATAGTATATCTTTGCAGTTCAGATTAAGATTTTTCCAGTTAGGATTTTAGAACAACGCGTTCAATCCCACAATGCTCTTACAGATCTTGGGAACAATGAATCACAAAACGAATAAAGCAAATAGTCGTACGTAATGAAAAAAGGAAAGAAAAATACGGGACACAAGATATATGTGGAAACCTCAACGCGAGTAAAAACCACGGAAACCACACCAGTCCACTATGAAAATCGAATCTATACTTCTCACAATCTCTTTGAGATCTGGGTTTTCTCTTGGATCTAGTCTTCTCGCAATCTCTCTGAGATCTGCGTTTTTTCTCGCATCTCTCTGTTTTTCTCTAAAACCTCGTAATCTTAATTACATGCTAACTGCAACATAAATAGGTCAGGTCCTATGGCCGAAATTACACACCCAAGTCCAAAAGCCCCCCCACACCCCTGGTTAAACCACTGCTGAAGGTTCTCTGCACCCCAACAATTCTAGCTATTGATGTAGTCGATGAAAGGTTGATCTTTTCATTGACAGGCATTAGTAAGGCCCAACATACTGACGATACGACGGGTTCTGTAGAATCTGTTAAGGAATTTTTGTTCCAGATGCCCCCAACGATAGATCACACTAGGCACGCATTGATTTTCAGTGACCGAATGAATTGTATCGAGAGAAGGTATCCATCAGTTCCAGCGTTGTTGCATATTTCAACAAACGTGAGCGATATGCAATTTTAAATTGTTGTTGCCATCAAATTCTTGGAACTTCGGTTCTTGGTAACTAGCAGACATCTTTAAGATCGGGTTGATTCTTCGTCTCGGGACCTCCAGTCAGCCGTTGTCGGTCCCGGACGCACTTTTTCCAATTTTTCTCCCGCCCAGTTCTGGAAATCACCTAACATAATTTTTAACTTCAAAATTGTCCTGGAATCACTTGGTGGTCATTTCGCCTGTCACGCCCTGATTTTTATAAACATAAATAATGTTTAACCCACGTGGAGGTCAACACCATCAACGGTCGAAGTCAAATATCTATTGATAGTCAACAGAAAGTCAAAGAGTCTAACAGAGTCTAGCGTGCCCCAAATCATATTATATGAGTCTTTAAAGCTTTACAAGTTTACAATAAAAGCAAATGGATTACAAGTTACAAGTTCATCCTTTCCAAAAATAGAGTCATGCATGCATATCCACACGCCAAGCCATGATCCTCCATGCCGAGTACCTGAAAATTATAAGGGTGAGCTCACTAGCCTAGTAGGAAAACATCTATCGATTCTAAATGGAAACGAGATGCTTATGACGTGCATACAGAGACCAAATCACACGATGAGACCAATGGATTCCTACATAAACGCTAAGTATGCCACACGGTTCATGGGTTGCCACTCTAACTCAACGAGGAGGGAAAAACATTTAATAAGATTAACAAAATCATAGAAAAGAGCTATGAACCTCAGAAATATCGATAATCACCAATGTAGATCATGTACCGCCCCATTGTATCCGATTTGTATCCAATAGGTCACAAACATCCCTAGAATATTCATACCATGTTTATCATTCCTTTGTCTCATTCATTACAATCCTGGCATATCCTTTCAGACCCCGTGTCATCCAGACATACCCTTTCGGGCCCCGTGCCAACCGAACATATCCTTTCGGACTCTGTGCCATTCCTTTATCTCATCAATCTTATTTCATGTTCATTCATATCGTTTAATTAATCATGCATCGCCTCAACTCAATTCAATGCTCAAAAATCCTAATTCGATCGGTTAACATCAAAATAATGTCATTAAGAGTAAAACGTATATCAAGAACCCCGATGGAACTTAAGATAACATCAGATATGCTATATTATACTCATGACACATATCTCAAGGTGTTTCAAGTCAATTGGAACGAACATAGCACGCACGTTACACAAAATGGGCCAAAACGGGTCAAAATGAGCAAAACTGCATTTATGGGGGGTTTGGATGGATCCAAATAAATTTGGATGGATCCAAAATCAACTGGAACGCCACTAAAATAGTTTGGATCGATCCAAATAAGTTTGGATCGATCCAGATGGGTCCAAGGCAGATTTGACGGGTTTTGAACAGGCTGAGTATTTTTGCCGTAACGTTTCACACCGAACTTCGTTTGAAACAAGTTATATAACCAAACGTAGGGAATTGGAAGAGCTACAACATTGTAGATTTACACTTTTCCTAATTTTGCATTGACATTGCCCGAAAAGCGTGAACAATGACTTATACGAGCAGATTTTCACCCAAGGTGGGGGATTTCAACCCAACTTAAATCAAACACACAAATTGACTAGGGAATCACTTAGGAAATAAATAGAAACACTCCACATCCACATGATAAGACTAGAATGCCTCCACAAAGGTTTAAAGCAAGGATTAAGAGGGATTTAACAAGTATGAGGATAATACACGCACAAACATCAAATTTACATTGAGAATTGAAGGATGATCCCCTACCTCTTGTGGGATTGAGCTTCCAAGGAGAAAATGCAAAACCCTAACTTTCATCTTCAAGATCCAAGCAATAACTTCAAACCCCGGTGTGAAATGAGCTTCCTAGCGCGTAGAGAATGAGATTTGGTGAAGGGTTTGTGCAGGAATTGGGTGGAGGAGGTGAGATTTGGTGGTTAGAGGAGTTAGCCATGGAGTTTTGTAGAGATAGAGGTGGCCGGCCAACTTGGGGAAGAAAGGGGGACTGCTTTTTTTTTTTCTTTTTACTCCTTCTCCACCACATACCCTCTTATACACACACATCACACATTTCAAAATAATTACACTACAAACCCATAATTGACTTGTGTAAACCAAACAAGTCCTCACACCATGTAACAAATATCTCCTTTCAACACTTAATCATTTTTTTCACATTTCTCATACTTCCTCACATTTCTCCAACATTATCTACGAAAACTAATCATATTTTTTGGGTCTTTACATCGCCTGGAAACATACTTTCTAAAACTTCCCCATCAAAGTCTTCGGAGTCTCCCAAATGAGTTTTTATATTTCAAAACCTTCCTCGCAGATCGTTATTATTTTATCCCCAACGAGTCAATATATTTTCAAACTTTTATTACTAGTATTATTAACTTCTCAAAAACTTCAGTTTGTAAATCATCTCCCCTTTTTTTAGTGATAAAAAATGTATTAAGAAAACTTGATATAGGGTGTAAAGACCCGTAAAATTTTATTATTTTTCCGAAAATAATGCGAGAAATTGTGAGAAATGTCTAAAATATTTAAGTGTTGGATTATGTGGTGTTATATGTGGGAGGGGACTCGATTGCATTACACAAGTCACATTTGGACTTGGGGTGTAATTTTTTTAATGCTTTAAGGGTGCATGTGGTGAGAGGGGACACACACACACACACCCATTTCTCCCTCTCTTCTTCCCCAGACTTCTCCCCCTCTCTCTCTCTCCCTCCTCCATTTTTGCTCCTTTGAGCTCAAATTACTCCCTCCTCATCAAACCTCTTCACCAATCGACCAAAGATTCATCATCTACGCGTGTTTGGGAGGCCGGAGTACTATCTTTCCGTCCCGGGAGGGCAAAAAACATGGAGACACAAATTGGGGATCTCAAAACTCATTTTGCTTCATTTGAAGCTCAAATCTCTTTGAGGTAGGGGTTCTTACTTGCTTGTTAAGTGTTTATGTGTGGGTGGTAGTGAAATCTCTTAAGTAAGGTATGCTTTTTGTTAATCTTGTTGAAAATCCATGATTTTATTGATATCTCTACCTTCAATCATGCTTATTGGTTGATTTGTGTCATAGAAATCTGGGTTTGAAGAGTAGTTTTGAGTTTGGGTTGAAATCCCCCACCTTGGGTGAAAATCTGTTAGACCAGTTTACTGTTCACGCTTTTTGGGCAACATCAATGCAGAATTGGGAAAAGTGTAACACTACAATGTTGTAGCTCTTCAAATTACCTACATTTTGATATATAATATGTCCAAAACGAAGTTCGGTGTGAAAAGTTATGGCAAAAATACTGGGACTGTTCAAAATTTGCTCGTAAGGCTTCTGGGTCGACCCAAAACCTTCTGTGAAACTCAGGACCTTTTTGGGTCGACCCAACTTACATTTTGGGTCGACCCAAACCCCCTTTAATGTAATTTTGCTTCTTTTGACCCATTTTGGCCCGTTTTGTGCGATGTGCATACTATGTTCATTTTAATTGATTTGAAACACCTTGAAATGCGTGTTATGAATATAATTTAGCGTATCCGATGTTACCTCAAGTTCCTTAGGGGTTCGTGTTACATGTTTGACATCTAACGACACTAGTTGGGTGATAATCGACCGAATTAGGGTTTTGAATGTTGATTTGAGATGCGTTATTGCATGGACACTAAATTGATGAGAATGAGCATGAAATGATATAAATGGATGAAAAGAATGACACGGGGCCCGAAAGGGGTATGCCCGGAATGACACGGAGCCTATATGGTATGTCCGGAATGACACGGGGCCTATATGGTATGCCTGGAATGACACGGGGCCTATATGGTATGCCCGAAATGACATGGGGCCCGAAAGGGGTATGCCCGGAATGACACGGGGCCTTTATGGTATGCCCAGATTTCATTGAATGGAATAATTGAATAAGACGCATGATGAGGGTGTATAGAGAGCATGAGAAGCATACTTGATATATTTTGGACACAACGGTGTGATTGTTGATCTAATGTGGTGAATCGTGAACTACTCTTCTATGTTCGGCTTTCCATGACTTCTTTGGTTACTCTTGTTGATTTTAAATGTGGGATACATACCGATACTTGGGGAATACTTGGACACTCGAGGGATACATGGTCACTTGCAGGACACGAGTGTAATATATGTATACGTATAGGGAACTGGTGAATACGAATAATGAAATTGTTGGTCACGTGGGTACTCGTGGGATACATTGGGGTACGTATGGGTATCGTATGACATATGGATTCACGGGGAATACAACGACTAGGGTATTTTGTGTGTGTATGTGAGTGCTTAGATATGTGATGAATGTTTTATGATAAATAGGGTTGCGTGCA
>JAXBDA010006012.1:0-22186 GCA_036023075.1 Gaultheria prostrata | reverse complement strand
AACACCGTTCGTCCGTCTCTGTGGTTCGACTCCGGTACTTCCGGATTATTGTGCTACACTGATTGGTAGTCCTGCGCTTGGGACGTGTTTTTGAGTCTTAATTTTATACACCCGGTCGGTCAAGCAACAGCAACTAGGTTGCACGCGTTGACATTGAAGTTCGATAGTTACAAAATGAACCCCAAATATTCCATGCATGAATATTTGAGGGTTATGTCGGCTATGATACGCCACCTTAGGACTGCTGGTAATGTTCTAACTGATAAGCAGCAAATTCTCGCTTTGCTTAAATCTTTGCCTGATGAGACATGGGAGGATTTCAAGCTCACAATGACGCACAATGAAATGGTTAAAACCTTTAGTGATTTGGGGCGTCATCTTGAGCATGAAGCTGAGCACCAAGATGCAAGGTGAGGCAATGAGGCTTTCATGGTTTTACCTGGCCAGCGCAACACAATTAGGTCTAAGCGCAAAAGCCATGGTAGAAAGGCTAAGTAGGGACAAGCTGGAGATAATGCGCCAAAAGAACATGTTAAGCGCCGTAGAGGCAAGAGAGGAGGCAAGAAAGATAAATCCAAAGTGACTTGTTACAACTGTCAAAAGAATGGACACTTCGCTCGTGAGTGCACTAGCACGAGAAGGTACCATCTTACCCTATATCTCGCAGATATTTGTTAGGAGAGTTTAAAGAAAGTTTAAACTCTAGAACTTTATAAATAAATATAGGCCTGCAGATATTTGAGAGATACACACAAGAAAACAATTAGAGTTCTAGTTCTCTCCTTCTCCTCCTAAAAAATATTCTCCTATCAATATCTTCTCTCTCTAAGGTTTCCATCTATGCCCTAGGATTTGCGGTGTGGATATTAAGAGTAAGCTCTAGTAGTCTTCTCTACGTGACGAGGATAGAAGACGGTGTTCGGGTTCTTGTTAGTGGTTTCAGATTGTGCTTATAGAGCGGGTCTCGGCTCGTTGATCTCCGAAAGCTCGAAGTATTCCGTTGCGCTTCATTATGTAAGTCTTGTGTGATTTACATGCTTTCGATAGAGTGAACAAAACTAATGTTGGAAGTGGAAGAATAGGGAGGTGGAATGAAGCATTAGATTAGGAAATTCATTGATTATGGAAAAAAATTATTTAGTTTATCTAAATAAATTCTATATGTGTAAAGTATACGCTTCGGATCGGTTTGGAACCAAAACCGTCAACATAAATCCATAGACTCCATTTAATGCGGTTTCTGATTTTCAAAAACCGGAACCAAACCATATTACTAAAAACCCAAACCAAACCATTCGGTTTGAATTGGTTTGGACTGGATTCGCGGTTTGACAGTTATTTTGCTCAGCCTTTCAGCCTTAGGAAATATGCAGGATGTTTAGGGAGGATGGAATCTAGAGAATATTTTTAAAAGCAAGGTAGGGCAATGCATTTTCAGAAAGTATAATAGAGGTATTTGAAATTGTCAAAAATTTCAGGGAAAGTAAGTGAAATTTGCCCTTTAAAATATTAACCTCCCGATATATATTAGACTCCACCCCAGAGTAGGAACAGGGCCGGCCCAGACCCAAGGCCTGGGCCTTGGGCACTCCAAAAGGGCCAATTTTTTGAGTACTCCACTCTTTTTTGACCCCCCCAAAAAAGACCCAATATTAGTTACAAAAAGGCCTAAACTATGTGGCCCAATCTTAAAAAAAAAAAAGACCCAATATTAGTTAAAGGGCCTAAACTTGATAAAAAAAATTTAGAAATCTGGATGACTTCATTCATAAAGATTGGAACGATACAGACCAAGGCGCGCGCGCGCGGGAGAGAGAGAGAGAGAGAGAGAGAGAGAGAGAGAGAGAGGAGGAAGAACGAAGAAGGAAATCGCCATCCGTTCGAATCGCCGTCGTCCGTCGTTAAAATCAGGAAGCTGTCAGACACTTCGGCAAAACTTACACCAATTTTTTACCCCTAGTCATCTATTCTCATATTATGTTTCTAAATTTTTTGTTCCTTTATTGCTTTAACCTTAATGAAAGAATCCTTCACTGTAATGAAGAGAGTTGATTTAGAATTATGATTTAGTTCCTGTTGCCTGTTGGCAGTTCGTTATTGTATTGATATGCGTTTATTTATCTTCTTTGCCTTGCAATACTCCTCTCCCTGGACATCGATTGAGTTCTTGCTTATATAGTTATATTGTATTGTGATTGTAAATTTGTAATTGATACTTTTCACTTTTGCTGATTCAAGTCTTCATCGTATTAAATTAAAGACAATTGGGTTAGAGGCCACATTTAGTCACTTAATAGGCTCTTGGCTCAGCTTATTTGTTTTAAATGAACCCCAATCCATTGATTCGAAAATATTAAACGGAGAAGTCCAAAATTGGCCGAAAATACCCTTTTCTCCCAATCAACCACCACTTCGACTTGATAGTTCGGTACCGTCGCTGCTTTTGCTCTCCTAGTTTCGACTCAACCTCAGGTAAAATCAACCACCTCATTCCTCTCTCTCTCTCTCTCTCTCGTCCGAATCTTAATTTCACTAATCGCTTCCTTCGTTTCAACGATTTAATTTCAGAGAATTTGTTTTTTCCGACGAAAAATGGTGATTTTGTTTTTGTTTTATGTTGATTAGGTATTGAGAATGTCTGGAGTTTACATTGGGAACTTGGACCCTCGAGTTAGCGAAAGGGAGCTCGAAGACGAATTCCGTGTATACGGCATCCTCAGAAGGTAGTATTTCATCGCATAGCACTGGAATTTGTATGCGTTATGACGCGAATCAATTACATGATTTGAACTTTTTGTTGATGCCTATTATTTGAAGATCTAATAGTTATCAAAATTTCGTGGGAGGTCTAGAATTTCTAGATAATATGCCATTTTCGGACCCAGAAGTTGACCTCGAAGGGCCCGAGCCGAACTACAAGAGGCAAAATTCCTACGATGGTTTCTAAAATTAAATCCGTTCATCAATAGAACGTTTTTTGAAGAATTAGTTTCGAGATGATGTTGTCATGCTATCCATTTACACTTAGTAATCCAATTGCATGTTCTTCTTGAATTACAGTTTGTTATTTTTGTTCATCTTTTTTGAATTTTTGTTAAGTTCGTGTTTTTTGATTAATTATTCGTTTTTTGGATTAATTATTTGTTTCAACGAGAGGAGTCTTAAAAGTGAAAAATTGCAACCAACAACATAAAATAGTTTACTAAGATGAAAAAAGTTTGAATCAGCCGTCTTTTTTCTCCTTACTATCATCCTATCTTAACTTTTTTCACTTCGGTCGATATTTTTGTACTCTTTTTGATTTCTACAGTCGAGGAGATGAATGATCAATTTTAAAATTCAAGATGAAAAACTACCAGAGCAACAATTTAGGACGAACTGAGACGGTCCAAGGATATTTTTCACCATAGTTTAGTGTACTCGACGTGAAAATTGTTCATACCTTTGAATTATGGTTGAGACAATTGTACATTTTCTTTTTTCTTCAAATCGTGTGTTAGCCCAAAGGTTTTATAAAATACCTTATTGATTTTGATGATAACAAAACTGATTTTATTAAATAAAAAATATAATCAATATTGTGATATTGGTACTCATTTGACTGTTTATTTTTTTTAGGATTGGATTAAGGTACTCAAAGAAATATTGTATATCAAATCCTATCTCCAATAGCCAAGATTTAAATTTAAAGGAGAAAAGATTAAGGACAAATCTTCTCTTAATTTTTTTATTGGCTACAAGGTGCTTTATGGAATATGAACACTAATATTCAAAGTGCAAGATTGGAGATTACCTTGGGATTCATTGCTTCCAACGGCTAATTGGTGGACTCTCTTAGTTGCAAGATTGAATGGAAAAAGGAAACAATTCCCATGGCAAGAATCATGGGTACATGACTTGGTTCAAACGGCTAATTCCAAAATATGGGATTGACTTGGATTATGCTTGATCAAGGCCATGATGCAATGTCTTATTTCCAACGGATATTTCTTCATGCATATAAAGTGAAGGCAAATTGATGGTGATATAGATAGAACTCTTTGAAGAAAATACATGTGAATCTATCACTTGCAAATCAATCATTCAACTCTACTCTTTCAACTTGATATCTATACACTTGTGTGAGAGTTCTTGTTTTGATCTTCATTGTAAAAGGGATTGTACACCCTTGTTTATACTCTTGTGAGAGATCATTTTTGTGAGTGATTTTGGAGATAAAATCACTTGAGAGTTAGGTGTTACTAGCACCGGAGTCAAAACTAGTTGGGTTGGGTGTAACTAATACCAGAGTCAAAAATAGTTGGAGCGATTAGGGATATTGCTCGTTGTAACAGTTTCTCTAGCACCCGCGAAGCTAGAAGGTGTTACTATTGGAGATAGTGCAGCAAATCTCAAGTTGGACACTTGGGGAGTGGACTAGGCCGTGAAGTATCGGACTGAACCACGATATATCTTTGCGTTCAATTTCTCTATTCCCTTACTCTTTATTTGTTGTCATATATTATTGCATGTGTGTTTGAATCAATTTAATTTTATTATTGGGTGTCGTATTAAGTTTTAATTCCGCATTGTTTTTTAAGATACACAATTCAAGCCCCCCTCTTGTGTTGCTATCTGGGCCAACAATTGGTATCAGAGCTACGGCTCTAATATTCGTTTTTGACTTAATCGTCTTAGGGTAAGATCTATGGCAACCCCTTTTGGAACTTTCCTTCCCGAAGGCCAATCGACCAACAGACCTCCTTTATTTAGCGGGTCTAATTATAATTATTGGAAGGCTAGGATGCGTATCTATATTCAAGCATCAAATTATGAGTTGTGGAAAATTATTGTTGATGGGCCGCACTATCCTACTAAAACCGTGAATAAGGTTGTAGTTCCTAAGGAGGAAAATGAATGGGATGAGAATGATTTGAAAGGAATTCAATTGAATGCCAAAGCCATGAACTTGTTATATTGTGCACTTGACCCCACTGAATTTAATAGAATATCTACATGTGATTCTGCTAAAGAGATTTGGGATAAGTTAGAAGTCACGCATGAATGAACTAGTCAAGTGAAGGAATCGAAAATCAATATGCTTGTGCATAAATATGAGTTATTTAAGATGTTGCCTGATGAATCTATTTCTAGCATGTTTACTCGTTTTACCGATATTGTTAATGGCTTAAAATCACTTGAAAAACTTTACTCTAACGTTGATCTTGTGAGAAAGATTCTTAGGTCGTTACCAAAGAAATGGGAGCCAAAGGTGACTGCGATTATTGAAGCCGAAGAAGACCTTGCAAGCTGGCCCGGGGACACCTTGCATTACCAAAAAAAAAGAAAAGAATGGGTGTGCCATTTATATGAAGCCTTAGAGGAATTGTTCTGATTTTATTTTGTTGTTTAAAATTACGTTCTTTTTGGCCTTGTTTGTTTTGGGTTTTCAAAAACCGATTTTCTCAATTATTATCCAATTATTATCCCTATTTTTAAATATTATTTTCATTTTTCTCTCTCTCTCTCTCTAATCATTAATCCCTATTTTTAATTATTATCCCTATTTCTCCATCTAATCATTACAAAAACCAAAACCAAAAATCAAAACCAAACACAACCTTTAGTTTTTATTTTGCAGAGACTCAACAAGGAGTTGCCCAAGCAATCATCCGTTCTGCTGTAGATTTTAAGATGGACCCATGGCCTAAATTAGGATTTGCTTTGGAGCAAGCTTAATATGTTCGTTTTATAAATAAAAAAAAAGATTTGCAGAGATGACATTGATATTTTTTTCAACTATCATCGAATGGGCGCAATGCTATTTGATAAAAAAATACATTAGTATTTTTCCCGGCCTCATATTTTTAGCGAGCACAACTCTAATTAGTTCTTTAATTTGGGTGTCAATACCTTAAAAAAAATATGCTAAAATAATCAGAAATAATACTAGACTAACACAGACTACCATATAAGTCTGCTTTGCTGGCATATGCAGAGTACAAATCTACACATATTTGGTAATCTATCGCTGTTATTTGCATGAAACAAAGGCCAGATTGCAACATAATACCGTATATGTCTGCTTTGCTGGTATGATACAGAGTACAAATGTACACATATTTGGTAATCTGTTGTTGTTATTAGAATGAAACAAATGCCAAATTGCGATAGATTACTATATACTCCGTATGTTTGTTTTTTGGCACGATACAAAGTACAGATCTACACATATTGGTAATCTGTAGCTGTTATTGGCATGCAACGGAGGCCAAATGGCAGCAGATAACTACATATGTTTATTTTGCTGGCATAATACAGAGTACAAATTTGGTAATCTGTTGCTATTATTGGCATGAAACAGAGGCCATATTGCAACAGATTACCATATATGTCTATTTTTCAATAGATTACGGTACATGTGCTAATCAGGAAAAAAAACAAAAAAAGACATATTTTGTGTTAACAGATAACGTTATCTGCGCAACCAGATCTTAGAAAAAATGAAAAATTCATTTTCTGTGTTAGCCAAACAAAGCCCCCCCCTTCCCGCAGGGTCAACAGATTACCTAATCTGCGCAATCAGATATGAGAAAAAATGAAAAATTCATTTTCTGTGTTAGCCAAACAAGGCCCTTCCCGTAGGGTATTTTTGTCACCTATTGCCCAAATGTCCTGTTGGCAACTGCATGAATTACCCATATACTATGTCATTCTCGAAAAAGCTCCCATTAATTTAGTTCCATCCTCTCTATCGACCATCCTACTGTTACCTACACCTCTCTCTGGACATTTTAGAAGAATGGGAGATTGACTTTGCGCCTTACGAGCAGGGTCGGTCCACGGGTAAGCCCCGCAAGCCTCCGGGCTTGGGCAACCAAAAACAAAATCCCGCAAATATACATATTATATATAAATTAGTCCGAGTTCTACCCCAAAGATGCTGTTGGCTGAGTTGGTCAATCCCCGCTAATGGAAACCAGATGGGCAGGGTTCAAACCCTCCAAGATCAATTTTTGGCCAATTTACTGTCTTTGTTTGGTAATTGATATTCACACCCCCAAATTGTTATCCACACCCCCTTGACATTTTCTTTAACAATATGGGGGTGTGGAAATCACTCCCCCCCCCCCCCCCCTTTTGATCTATTGTAGATAAAAATAACTCTTACACCATAAATGTTTATTGGTTTGCATCTTTGGCCAATTAACTCTTTGTCTTTTTTTTTTTTTTTGGGATCAATGGTAGATAAAAATAACTCTTACACCATAAATGTGTTATTGGTTTACGGCGGTTGATTTATCATAGTTATATTTTGTGGTTGTAGAGTTCAAGGATTCATATCCTTTGAAATCATAAATGTTTTTACGAATGTTCTTTATTTTCTCTTAGTTTATTTTAATTTTACTTCTAACTTTTCAAATCGAGCTTCCAAATAAGTATATGTTGACGATAAATAAACAAAAATAATTAGTTTCTACTCAACAAACCTTGATAAAAAGATTTTAAATCAATTATTTTTATTTTTTAAATAGTATTTTTACGAGAGTAAAGTTTATAACCTAATTAGTTAGAGAAAACACAAATATAAGCAGTACTTTGATATATTTGATTCATTTGTTTTTCTAGTTGTATGTATTTTTTTAAATTTATTGTATTGTAATTACGAAACTACAATACTATGTTTGATCTGTTTACCTTCTCGGACATCTTTTAGATAGTTGGCCTCCGATATATAGTTTTTTTTAGTGTTTTTAAGTTAACAGGGTGAATGACCAAAAATAAATAAAAAATTAACGGGGTGTGTGTAACATTGAGTCTTTTTTATGTAGAAAAGAATGTCCCATTCAAAATTCATACCATAGCTTTTTTTTTTTTGAATTGCAAAATTCATAAGGAAATTGAGCAGAAAAAATTGGTGTAAAAAATTCTCATAAGTACATTATTCCCCCCCCAAAATTGTGTAATTAATTTATCATGATTTCTCGAAAGGGACAAGTAATTTGGGACAGATGAAGTACTTAATACTAAGAGGGCAACTAAGCTTGAGGTCGGGCTTAGGCAACCCAAATATCGGGGCCGACACTGCATGCGGGTTATAGAAGATGTGGATTATACAAGTACAATTGATACTTTTGCTTCTAAAAATGCAACACGAGTAATATTCAAGTGATACTCATGCATAATATGTATTTGAAGACTTTGTATTTTGACTTTTTTATTTTTATGTACTCCCTCCGTCCCTTTTATAGTGTGTATATTTTCATTTTGGATTGTCCCTTAATAAGTGTGTGTTTTGAAAAGTTAGTGGGTACATTTCCTATTTTGCCCTTAAAAGTAGATTCATTTTTAAAAAGTTAGTGGGTATTATTATATTAATAAGGGTAACTAATGGAAAGTAAATGTAAAAGTTGATGTGAGAGAAAAATAGTTGGGATTCCCAAGTAACACACTTAAAAATGGACGGAGGGAGTAATTGATTAGTAGAACTTTATTTTGGTTTTCTCGTATTGTGATTGTTGCTGGGAAAAAAAAAATTAGGGCACATTTTTTAGATTAGGCCTAGGGCACTCAAAACCCTTGGGCCGGCATTGAGTAGGAATGACAACAATTTGGTTTGGTCCTGGTTTTGCGATAACCATCCAAACCCAAAGTAAAATCTAAACCGTTACCGATGAGTATGGTTTTTTAGTGCACCATATCCAAATCGTCTGGGTTCGGTTTTCACCTGAATTGCACCAAACCTAGGATATTATAGATTCCATTAACAAACATATGAAAGAAAAATTTATATAGCTAAAATTCAGAGATTAGCATGCCATAAGGTTTTACCATTAATATCAACATGATCAAACAAATAACTTAAAATTTTAAGTTTACTAAGGTTAACCCGATCAGCAACAAACAAAACATAAAATGAAAAAAATAATGATAATAGAAAGGGCAACATCATAGGTAAGCTAGCAAATGATAATAATTATATACTCGTATTTGTATTCATTCATATGCATATATGTATATTTTCTGTTAATAATATTATAAGGATCAGTTTCGGGTTCGGTCCAAATATTTGCTTATATCAATCCAAACCGGCCAAGTGTCATGATTTTAAAACCGAAACCGCCATGGGTAGGGAAAATTCTAAAAAACTACTTCGATAGGATAGGATCAGTGCGGGTACCCATCGATTTTGGGTGGAATTGCCATTCCAACCCCGGAGATCAAGCGCAGACATTCAACCACACCCATACATTGTGTTACCACTTGGCCCATCACTGTACACCCATTGGGCCATTTCAACTCTCGACCGGACAAGTTTCCATTTTAAAGCCCATTTTCCACTAATCTTCGCTGTTAAAGGTTTTAAAGGTTCTAAATTATATAATTAACAGTACAAGTCCTAGAGTAGTTTTTATGATGAGCCATTTAGGAACAATCATGCACTAAAATACCAATGCCTAATCCATCATAGCCAGCACATGAGGACCAATTATTACACGGTATTAGGGCACCGCTACGTGACTCCCAAAGGCAGAGCCATCAATGGGCTGTAGCCCAAGTGGGGTTGAAAAAGAGATTTTTTTTTTTTTTGTATGTAAAATTATAGTTTAGTAAATTTTAACCCTCCTTATTTTTTGTGTGTGTAGCCCAATTCATTCTAAATGAACACTTATTCAAAAAATTACCCACAAATCAATCTCTTTTGAACAACTCAACATGTCGAAGTCGGCAATTCTTGTAGCTGTTCTTAAGAAGATTTTTTCTTCCGAGTTAAAAAAGGGCTTTGGGGATAGGAAAAGGGTTGGGAAAAGGAAATTAAAGTTCTAAAAGTTATTACACAATGAACACTGCAACAACATTTTTGAATATATATAAGAATTTTAATAGCAATTACTAATTTGTAACGAGTAATCCGAGACGGTACCCGGGATTACATTGGCACCAGTAAGTACCGTACAAGTAGTAATTAAAAACAATACCATGCTCGGTACAATATTCAAAACCTAAGTTAGCCCAAGGTAGAATAGGCTCATAGATCCGTCATTGGTGACTCCGCAGAAATGTGTGGTGGATAAAGATGTTGGGACACCATGTGATGGTGCCCAAGACTATGAAATAATTACTCACATGCACGTAAAACCAATTGATGAGTATACTGTGGTTGCAGAGTTGAAAGTAGTAGTCGATCTCCTGGTGTTAAAGAGGAAGATCACCACAAATTGTAAATGAATAGCTTATTTTTGCCTCGGTTATTTTCCCATTACAAGTTGATATTGTGTCCAGGGTAAGAATCTTGTTCTCTTGTGAAGCAAAAAGACACTTGCCGTAGAGGCGGAACATAAGAGGAGGAGGTGGCACGTGCCATTTCCCGATTTCTTAAAAAAAATTGTGATCATATTTTTGTATATAATTGTATATCTCGAGTACAGTCAAGAATGCATTTGTATCTCAGCGGGAGATGTTGCTCCTGTATCCAACTTTTTTATGCCAATGTGCACAAGTCCATCAATTAAGAAATATTGTTGCCGTTGGGATTGGAAGTGATAGATGTTGTGTGGTTATTGCTTGTGTGGCTGAGAGTGTTTCAGACGTGTGTTTGGAACTTATAAAAAGAAATTGAAAGGAAAAGAAAATTTCCTTCCATTGTTTAGTTTCTAGAGAAGGGGGAGGAAAATTTTGAATAACAAGTTCAACTTTTTCTCTATTTTCTCCTTAATTTTCTGATGCAGAATGAAAATTCAATATTATTTTAAAATTTTCCTTATTTTGGTTTTAGTAATTTTGTTAAGGAGTCTTACAATTTTAGAAAAACACGTGTTCTAGAATATTTTCTTTCCTAATTTAGTTTATTTAGCTTCCTTTAAATTCTTACTTAGTCAAGAAGAAATTTAGTTTCTAAGTTTATTGTTTCTTTTTCTTTATTTCCTAGTATTTAGGATTTCTTCTATGACAAATTGAGTTGTAAGCCGTAGGGCAATTCGGTGGTTATTTGATATATATAAAATTAAGAGTTTTCTCTTAATGTTTGTTTAAGGAGGGCATACCTCTAGTTAAAATAAGTTTCTGTGATTGTCCTCGTTTCACGTTAAACTTTTGTTTCATAAGCTTCGCTGCATCATTTTCCCTGTAACTTTTCTCTTCATTATTTTTCCTTCCTTTCCCTTTTCATCCCCAAGTTCTAAACACATTTTAGAGACAAAAAATCAGAAGGGATCCGGTTCGGATATTCCAGTTTAACCAATTCAAAGTGTCAATAATTTTCCAGTGTGCCAATGACAAGTACAGTCGTAAAATAAAATTGGACGGTGATAATGATGACTAAAATGACAATGGTTAACGGGGATGAAAGTACAAACTGTTGTTTTTCCATAACTTGAGGTCTAGAATTCATGCTAACATAAAACGTGAACTAACTCCAAAGGTTTGCTTCTTCGTCTTGGTTCGGGACTTGGGAGTTTACTTTCTCTTACTACCACAGATTCGATTCTCCTTAACGAGAGCTCTTGGAAACCACGTTACCCGCACACATAGGCGTGTGAAAAAACTACGGGAGGGACTGTAGAATTTAATCTGAGGTGCCTGCATGCTCGTCCGAGACACCAGGCCTTAACTCAAAAAAAAAAAAACGTGAACAAGAGGATACTTTCCAATCAAGAATTTGGAGGTCCCAAACGATGTCAACTTAGGGATGGGCATGGGAGGGTAGGAGGTGGATACCCACTACCTCCATCCCCAATTCCTGAACCCATTTCAATCCCCATCCCCTCCCCATTCTCCACCGGGGATTTTTTTTAACCTCTATCCCCGCCCCAATATGGGAAACGGGGATCCCCACGAGAAATCGGGAACCAAAAATTGAATGAAATACATCACAGAAGTTACAGAACTGCATCATACAAGTCCCCAAACCAAACAAGAAAAGCACTGTCAACTCCTAGCATGAATTCTTTAATCTCCACAAAATAATGCAAGTGCCCTTCCACTATTTTAAGATTTTTAGGAAATGCTAATATTAATTATAGAATGAAACGGACTAATCTGATTTCTATGTTCAACAACTGATTATATGTCATTATCATGGTTTTTGTTTAACATCTTAAGTTTTGTTTTGGTTTTTAGGAAATTTTTTATCAGACAATTGTCCAAAAGGCCAAGTTTGGAGCCTTTAATGGATTTTTGCCCACCTTAATTGGGCTAGAGGCCAAATTTAGTCACCTAATATGCTCTTGGCCCAGCCTACTTGTTCTAGATGAACCCAATCCATTACTTGGAAATATATCCTGCCTTAGGTCCTTCAGTGGACAAAAATACCCCATCTGCGATTTATGACTTCTATATATCGGTTCCGCGTTTTGGCTATCACGGCCCGCCCCTCCCTTTAATGTTTTGCCATGCGTAGTGGACAAACAATGAAAAAAAGAAGTGGACCAATTGTTCCAAAAACGCAGTTCAAAAACTGTTCTAAAAAAGCAGCAGTTTAAAAAAAAAAAAAACTGTTCTAAAACGACATTTTGGTGGCCAAATAGTTATATTTTACTCTATTTTTTACTGCTACATTTGCAAATTCCATTCTTTTCCTCTCTTTTTTTTTTATTTTTACTGCTATGAATTTACATGGAAAATGCGGAATCCTAGGTATATAGCTCTAGTGGTAACAATAATGAATTGTAAACTCACACATTTTGAGTTCGAAACTTGACAAATTCTTAAGGCCTCCCGGTGGGGATAGCTTGCATTTGACCAGTCTGGAAAGGAGATTAGTCAAAGTGTGTGTAAGCTGATCTAAACACTCTAACTGTCAAACCCAAAAAAAAAAAAAAAAAGTCTTAAAATGCGGTGCTCTTTCTATACGTGGAGAGTTGGTGTAATGTATTATATTGAGACACCTACCAATCCTCCCTGTGGGCCGGTCCCAAGTTGTTCATTGGAATGCCTCAAATACGAAAGAAATTTAATCAATAAAGGCAAAAAAAAAAAAAAAACCAATTGCTTTAGGGTGAGAATAAAATAAGGGGAGGAATAACCTTCACTTACATCGGTTAAAATTTTCAAAAATAGTATAAATTTACTTTCAAATGCAATTGTTAGTGATTTATTCTATTCTAATTCTTAAAGAATCATACTCCTCCCCTTGTCTTGTTGGTCCACAAAAGTTTGAAAATGTTTGTCAATTTTCAAAAGTCAAAGGATAAAGTATGCAAAAATTACTCTTGTTGATGTGAAATGAACACACAAAAATTAATAGAAAAAAAGTTAGAATCCCCAAAACGAACCAACAAATCTTGACGGAGGGAGTATCTCCTTCGTTAACATAGTTAAATGTACACTTACTTTTTGTCCTTATTCTTTTAGTATTCTAAGTGCATTTGTTAGTTTTGCGTCGATTTTGTGTGGATTATTGATTTGTCACGACGAGAAGAATCTAAAAAGAAAAAAAAAATATTTAAAAAGTTCACTAAAGACCAAAATAATCTAATTAAAAAGTTCACTAAAGACTAAAATAATCTAATTTTTTGTGGATTATTGAATTAATAATTCATACAATATCGATGCAAAACTAACAAATGCAAAACAAATTTATTATGGAACAATTAAAAATAATTTTTTTTTTTTACCATATAACAGCAATATATTGTACTCCCTCCGCCCGCGTTTGATAGTTCACAAACATACTTTTTTCAGTCTCATAAAGATTGTCCATGTGGTCAAATCAGAGTATAAATTAGAGTGAGATTACTCTTTTACCCTTCTTTTTTGTATCAACGAAAAATTACCATCATTTGTAGAACGGGCTAAAAGGGAAATTTGCCTCACAAAAAGTACCATAATTATGTCATCATTTTGTCTCCTTAATAAGTTAGAATCCCCAAAACGGACCAACAAATGCGGACGGAGGGAGTAATCTGTTGCTGTTATTGACATGAAACAAAGGTCAGATTCCAACAGATTATCATATATGTCTGTTATGTCTGCTTGGCATGATACAGAGTACAGATCTTCACATATTTGATAATCTGTTGTTGTTATTTGCATGAAACAGAGGCCAGATTGCAATAGACTACCTTATATGGCATGACACAGATCTACACATATTTGGTAATCTGTTGCTGTTATTGGCATGAAACTGAGGCCAGATTGCAACAAATTACCATATATGTCTGCTTTGCTGACATGATATAAATCTACACATATTTGGTAATCTGTTGCTATTATTGGCATGAAACAGAGGCCAGATTGCAACAGACTACCATAAATGTCTTATTTGCTTGGTAATCTGTTGCTGGTATTGGCAATAAGTAAAAAAACTAATAAGGATATTTATTTTAATCAATTCTCTATATATTCCCTTAAAAAAATCAACAGATAAGGGTATTTGTGCGAATAATTCTTTCTATATTGGAAAAAATCAACATATAATAGTATATGTGCTACTCTGGAAAAAAATACCAAAAAAAACATATTTATGTGTTAACAGATAACGTTATCTGCGCAACCAGATCTTAAAAAAATGAAAAAAAAATCATTTTCTGTGTTAGCCAAACAAGGCCCTTCCTGGAGGGTCAACAGATTACGTTATCTGCGTAGTCAGATATGAAAAAAAAAAGGAAAATTTCATTTTGTGTTAGCCAAACAAGGCCCTTCCCGAGGATATTTTTGTCACCTATTGCCCAAATGTCATGTTGGCATTATGAGAAAAGTTGATGTCCTTATTGCATGAATAACCCCCTATACTTTGTCTTCCTCGAAAAGGCTCCCAACTTTTTTTAATGCCTCCAATATATTAATGAGAATTTTTTTAGGGCTCAAAGACAACACTAGACAAAACTACCCTTAATGATCAAAACAAATTACAAAAAAAAAAAATCGGAGAAAAAGACGCCAAAAGAAATGTAAAGGGTCAAACCCCACATGTATTGGCCGTCACATTCAATGTCGGAATGTCCCGTCCCTTTCAAGGACCATCCCACTTTCAATCTCTCTCTTCTCTCTCTCTCTCTCTCTCTCTCTCTCTCTCTCTCTCATACGTGGGACAAAATTGATGGCATGAGACAAAATTAATCTCTCTTCAATTTTGGGGGTGAATTTAATTTTGAGGTTCAATTTTAGGGGATTTATGCTCTTTGGGGTAGAGTATAGTGGGTTTAGACATTTTGGGTTGGCAATTAGGGTGCACTTTCCAATTATAAGATTTTAGTGGTTTAGACACTTTCATAAGGTACCCTAGGGTTTAGGTTTAGGCATTTTAATAGGGTACTCTAGGGTCTTAGGCACTTTCATAGGGTAACCTAGGGTTTAGGTTTAGGCAATTTCATATGGTACCCTATGGTTTAGGTTTAGGGTGCACTTTCCAATTATAAGATTTTAGTTGTTTAGACACTTTCATAAGGTACTCTAGGGTTTTAGGTCTTAGGCACTTTCATAGGGTAACCTAGGGTTTAGGTTTAGGCAATTTCATATGGTACCCTATGGTTTAGGTTTAGGGTGCACTTTCCAATTGTAAGATTTTAGTTGTTTAGGCACTTTCATAGGGTACCCTAGGGTTTGGGTTTAGGCACTTTCGTTAGGTTTGTGGGTTTAGACACTTTCGTTAGGGTTTGAGGGGTTTAGGCACTTTCATGGGCTAGCGGGGCATTTTTGGAATGTGTGGGTGATTTGTCCTCTTGGCATTAGGGAAATAGTTTGTGTCCTATTTCCATGATATACCCCTATACCATGTCCTTCTCGAATGAAGACCCTTTTTTTATATGTTGAAATTGATTATATTTTTGAGGGAGTTAAATAGCGTCTTAATCCCTAGTCAATATTACATAAATTAATGAGTTATATTAAACTAGTTCTTGAATTTCACTAGCTTAGAAAGCACCACCTATAAGTAGATGTGCCTAATGAAGTTTAAACATTTTTTCTTCTTGTTATATTGGATTGTGAATTTCTTTTCCGAACTTTTTTTTTTTTGATAAACAAAAGGTTTATTAATCTTTGATAAACAAATTACAAAGATTAACCGGGATCGAGACAGAAAAAGCCACGGACCCGGAGGGAAACTAAAGCAAGCATCAAGACGGAGGTGGGGAAAACCTTCGGAGAAGGAAACCACAACCGACAATCCCATGCCACCAGGACCCAAGATAGAAATAACCGACACACTCGATTGGCAAGAAGCCAACCAAGAAGAAACACCACAAACCCAAAGAAAAAAACCAAAAAACATCTCCTAAAAGAGAGATCCAAAAACACCTCCTCCCCGAGTCCCGCCAAAGCAAACAGAACCAGATGCCGAGCCCCCAAGACAACTAAAGCCTCCAACCTCCAAAACAACCAACTCCAAGGACTGCCAAGAAAACACACCCACCCAGAAGACCAACTGATTTATACCTCCACTGAGGTGGGTGGATTATCCTCCAAATGAATAAGAGCTTTAATATCCTGTTCCAAGAGATCAACTCCCTGTAAATCTAAAAGTTTCTTGATATTGAAGCTTTCCCTTCCGAAATATTTGACACCGAACGAAGCACATGTCTTCATACCCGCACGGGTTTCCTTGAACAGCTTCAAGATCTCCCGGTCCACCTTGGTTACATTCGGGCTATTCTTGACCTTCTCTATAGACTTCTTGTGGCGTTTGAGTTCCACAAACTTAATAAGAGGCTCGTTCGTGACAATATCACTCTCATCATTAACAAAATTGCCCTCAAACAGAAACTCATCTTCCCCTTCTAGGGACTTTCTGCAGATTCCGGGGCGCACTACATCAGATTCCGCCAACTGAGCACTCTCACTCACTAGAGCATTGCGATAAATCCTATTCATATTGTTGACGCCAACCAAAGAGATTGTTGAAGATAACGGCGCTACCCCTTTTTACTTACGATTTCTATGATTCTTCCATCTTCTGTATTTATGACCGAAAACTCTCGTAATCGCCTCAACCGACCTCACTTTCCTCTTCTTTTTTCCCTATTTTTTGGTTTATGAAAGGTTCATCCTGCTCAAGATTGCCCTTACGTCGCATGTATTCCACGTAATTAATGAGGGGATCGGCAGACATGAGATCGGCCGATTCGGAGATATCAGAGCCAGAAAACACTAAGGCCCTCTTAGCTTCCGAAGCCGCGTCTCGAACGGGTGGGGCGGGGTGACAGAGCCTGCCCCGTCCTCGACAAAAAGCCCCTCATCTAGAAAGACCTCCTTACAAACCTCTACTCGGATGGACCCCTCTGAACCTATATTGTTGCCCAAAGGAGAGAAAGAGTCCTCGACAAAGGAATCAGAGATACAATTAGACTTATCCTCCGCGACACAAACCGGAAGCGGATCGCTCTTCTCGAGAGAGCCAACAAAATCCTTAAGAGTACTTCTTCGGGTGGGATGATCCCAGCGAACACAAAAGGCCTTCGAGAAGACATGGCTTACACCTTGCTCCTCTACCACCTTAACAGGGTAAGAGTGATCATTATGAACCAACGTGACCTCATGATTAATCGCAGCAAAGGTATCCATAAGGACCTTCACTTTACCAACAGAGAAAGAGTCCCCACTGGAGATGTCATCGTCTAGCGTAATGCTATCACCCCACATATTGCCAATGGAGAAGAAAGTGTTAGCTTTCCAGAGATGCAGAGGAACCCCATAGCAACTCAGCCAAACAAACCTTTTGTTCTCAAGCTTCAAGCTAGGGCTCCATTGCTTAACTTCTGAGAACCAGTTCTTAAGCCAACACAAGCCAGAAACTTCCAACATAGCGTGCATTTCCTCTATCGATGCAAAGGTCAAGAGAATCATATTCCCCTCGTGCCTCTCAGCTGAATGTTAAACACCCCGTCAGCAAAAAACACTTCACTCAAAGATATCCCCCCCCCCCAATTCTTTTCCGAACTTATACTTGAAAGTTGACCCTTCTAGGCGGAATTTCTAGATCCGTCACTGGCCGTAACGGGCGGGTATCCACGGGACTTTAGTTGAATCTTTTTCTTTTAAATAATCGCTTTCCCTCGTATTCCCCATCTTACCTGAAGTATCATGTTCATAAACAATGGTAATGGCCAAGGATAAGTTTTCTTATTATGTATCTGCAGTCTGTAAGTCTTTCCCCATGAGGAATGTTACTTCTTGATGTAGGCAATAACAACACTTTATGACAAATCATAAGAAATGCTAGGGTGTACACGATCCGGATCGGATTGGCATGAATCGTAATCCTGATACGTGAGTCACGGTTTTTAGAAAACACAATCCGTGTCCGGACCAAAAGTCTCACGGTCCAGTTCCAATCCGATCTGCGCGTCACGGATCGGTTCCGGTTTTATCCACGGATTACTTGTCATATTTAAATTACACAAACAGTTTCATCCAGGGACAGGAATTGATAGAGGCAGTTCATCCACGAATTGAATCAATGAGTAGAAACAAAGGAAGATTAATTCTTTAATACAAAATCCAAAGTGGAAAACTTAATAAAACCCTATATCAAATTAATAATATTTATAAAACTTGTAAAATTATTTATATATACCCTACATATATATATATATATTAAAAAAAATTATATATAATAAATCTCACGGTCCGTATCGGTTAATCCACGGTTTTAAAATCAAAATCCGTGTCCGGACCGTGAGTTACTATTTTGTGAATCCGTATCTGGACCAATAATCCACGGTTAACATCCAAAACGTACGGATTGGTTTGGTCCGGACCGAATTTACGGTTCACCGGTTTTTTTTTGCAGCCCTAAGAAATGCACAATTAAAAAAATTGGCCAAATGAGATTCTCTCAAAAGAAAGATTAAAGATTTGGTTCTTTGTTCGTTTCCAATAAAGGAAAGCAAGAATAGAAAAGTAGAGGGACCAAAAAAGGTGGTATTTAATTATTGAGTGCATTACTGAGGAGGAGATCACTGCCTTTTCCGAAGAAAAAAATATAGGTGCATGCACAGAAAAGTTAAAAAAAAAAAAGTGAGAAAAATCGATGTGCATTGCTGAGTGTTACTGTTGACTGCATTTATGAGCAGGATACATTTTCCTAATGAAAAAGTAAGTGCAGAAAATTTGTTTTTAAGAAGTGCATGAAGAAACAATTGTGATCCAGATTCAAATTTGGTGCAAACGTACAACACCCGCAATGAATGTGAGTCACTCATTTAAAGGTTTTAGGCACGTTTGTTGAATGTAGCACTAATGTTTCCATAAAATCACATTGCTATCATGACAGGAAGATTGCAATCATGAAAGGAAGATGCGTAAAATTAGTCTAATAAAGAACAAGGAAATGACAATCCATCTTCCATGTTTCAGCCATGCATGGAAATCCACCATCAACTCATATTTCACAGCAATATGATCCATATACGCGATGACTCACGTCCTCAACTATTAATAATGAGAACAGGTTTTGAAGCCGTATTCGTAGAAAAAAGAATCAAGCTTTTCTGCGGTATGTGTGATCTCAACGGTCTAAAATTGTACTCCGTATTTAATGGTTAGATTTCGTTGAAAATTTCTTCCCAGGAATTAAGAAACTATTCTTTGCGACAAGGATCTTTCTGGAATCTAGACAATTGATTTCTGAGATTGACGACCCAGATAAAACTACGGAGGTTTCTCTCTAATCCAATTACCTAGAAGCCGGGTAGAAAAAAGCACTTTACGCCTAATTATGACATAAATAACTGAAGCTGACTTTATGCTTATAATGGAATGGTGGTTTGGACGTGGAATTGACTCCCACCAAAGAAGGGATTAGTGGGAAATTAGGAGGAGTGGAAGTTGGAGGAAGTAGTAGATGGGCATGGGCATGAGTAGTTAGTCGACTCACTGATAAAAACACAAAAGAAAAAGGACTAGTCCAATAACCAAAAGTAATGCGTGCACTATGAAAAAGTTGGTCTATCTTGTTTTTTTTTCTATCTTTCTTTTCTATCATGAAAAAGTTAGTCTAACTGGGCATGCTCTTATAAAATGATTTTAATGGGCATGGGCATGGGCATGAGTAGTTAGTGGAAGTTGAAGACAAGTCAAACATACATTGTTAGGGGGAGATAAATCAAAATGGATGTGAGAGGCAATAGTTAGAAAGGATGTAGGTTTGTTGGATATTACAGAATAAGATGTTTATGGCAGAGGTCAATGGAAAAAATAAATTTGTATAGCCGACCCAAATTGATTGGGATTAAAGGCTCCATTTGGTTTTGTTAGGGTATTCTAGACCCATTTGCGTATATCTCGGACTAATCCTTCCAAACTTTTTCATAGCCGTTTCACACGCGTAAGCCGACCCAAATCGATTGGGGTGTTCGATTTGGTTACAAACTTTTCCCATCACCATTTTTGAAAAACCCTAGTTAGCCTAGGTTTGTAAATTTGCTATGTTTTAATCTTTTGTAAAAATCAGCCCACTAATAAAAAATCAATTAATCACATAACGGAAAGCAAACCATCGAAGAACACAACGATATACGTGGAAAAATCCTAAACGGGAAAAAAACACGGGAAGGAATCATGCACTAGAAACATCGTATGGTTATAAGTATTCTTACTCTTGACTGTGTATCCTCACCACGAGTCCTAAAAACTACTTGCCACGTTCACCATACTCCTGCATGATCACCGATTCTTGAATCCTCAAGCCTTCCAGAAATACCTTTCGAACTCCACGAAAGGTTATCTTTCGAACTCCACGAAAGGTTTTAAACTCGAAGATGAAGGTTGACGAAGTAGACTTCTTGAAGTTGAGTGATTAGCACAGAGATTCCATGAACCTTTGAATACTTCAAGATACAATAGCACACAGCCCTCAATAGTATTTTGGAGTGAAAAGCAAACCTTTGGAAATAATGGCTGCTCTCTCTAATTTCTGAACCCTAATAACGTTGTATTTATAGACAAATGAAAAACGCCACTGTTGCTCGACCAACTCGCTCGAGCAGAACCAATCCAGATGCAGTCGCTCAACCAACTCGCTCGAGCGAACCTGTTGCTTCTTGAGCGGATTGCACATCTCCAATTGTTTTTTTTCCTTAAACAGAAAGCACATCTCCAATTGTATTGTTTCCTTACTCTTAATTTTCTTTCCCCCAAGATCCTTGCTTTTCCCAAACGCAATAAGTCCATAATTCTTTCCAAATCACAATCTTCCCTAAACCATAGAACCACTTGACTTAATGACTACCGCACTCAAGTGAAATACAAATCAAAATAATTCTTTCCATACTTATACAGACGCTCTAGAAAATGATAAAAAGAAAATACAAATTGATAAAATGGGATACACGCAAATGTGTGTTTTGACATGAAATTGCCAACCATAAAGGAGCTCGGCCAATGGAGCTTACAGTTTTACACACTTTACGCATGGGTTAAGGTTGCCTCAAGAATTGCTAACGTGGGGAGTTGAACCTGAGACTTTGAAAGGGAGCAAATTCTTAATTCTCAGATCTTCGCACCAGGCCAATCTGTTGATATTATTAGTAAAACATGTTCTTCTTTTTTCTTAGCAAAGGATATAAGTCAGACGTCTTACTATGGCCTTAATCAAATTATCCACGTGATCACAAGTGTAGCTGGTCCATAGCTGATTTTTTTGGGGGGAAGACTAAGAAATTCATTAATAATAAAGAAAGAGTACAAAAAACAGTCCTTATAGGGAAACGTTAAGAATAAAAATCAAACAATCAACAAAGCAGATAGAACGTCTACTCCCAAAATGATTTAAAACGCATGCACAAATAACGCTCCTCTAGCATCTGCAGAAATCCATTGGAGAATATGGAGCAGAAAAAGGGATACTAGTGTAGCACATCTGCGGTGCATACAAGAGGATCGTTGCAACTATCCTCACTACTACAAAAATGTATAAAGATCACGCTTCAAAAATAAGAAAGATCTCAGTTTTTGTAAAAGCGTGATAAAAAAATAAGAGTTAGATTTTTTATCACGGTTAAGTACATAAACCAAGATAAAAGACAGTTTTAATCTCGGTCATCTATAAAACGTGATTGAAAATAAAAATAAAATTAAGCTTTAATCTCAGTCATTTAAAAAGTGTGATTGTAAGTAAGAGCTTTAATCTCAGTTATTTAAAAAGTGTGATTGTAAGTAAGATGAGATAATTTCATATTTATTTTTAATCACGTTTTATAGATGACCGAGATTAAAACTATATTTCATCTCGGTTTATGTACTTAACCGTGATAAAAAATCTAACTCT
>JAXBDA010006011.1:0-22187 GCA_036023075.1 Gaultheria prostrata | reverse complement strand
GGGGAGGAGAAGAAGGAGGTGATGGTGGCGATGAGAGTGGTGGTGGTGGTGGTGGTGGGGGGGGGGTCGTCGGAGAAGGTGGAGGGGGTGGAGTGGGTGATGTGGCCGAAGAGGAGGCCGTTGATGTCACCGGGAGAGTTGGAGAAGCGTTGTAAGAGGGAGGATAGGGTTGGGCCTGAGATTTGTATCCGATGCAGTGGAAGGTCGTCCATGGCTCAACAGAGAGAGAGGAGTCTACACAATTTTGGCAGCAAGCATATTTGGATACTCTTCTCCAGCCTCCAGGGTGAAAAAAAAATTTATTGAGGAGTTGATTTTATGAGATATTCTGTTTTAGAAATTTTATAAAATCAATCGGATGATTCCGGTTGGTTTTATGAGATTTTTCATAAAATTAAATGGAAAACTCAATGAATTTAACTGGACCTTAATAGCATTTACATAGAAAATAATTTAGGCGCGCTTAAATTGACCTTGATACCTGATGGCCGCTGTCTAAAAAGAAAAAGTTAGAGTTAGAATCACTTTTGTCTTCAGCGAAGAAACGATCAATATTAGTGCCAATGGTAACTTATGTTAGTAATATTTAAATGTGTTTTTCTTATTCGTTTTATCCAAGATTTAGTTTGACATAAATAAGAAAGTTGTTGATAGATGGGGCACTTATTCTTCCAACTCCCCCCTTGTATTATCATTCCGTCTTATTTTGAGAGAGATGTTTTTATCTCTAAATTTAAATAAGCTCAATTTCACCCTTCAATTTATATATATTTTTTGATTTAGAACTAAAATGAAAGCCTATATAGATGCATAAAAATGGAATTGATTTCAAAATTAGGAGGTCCTATTTGTAATTAAGGGATTTTGTGCGGAAACAAAATCCCCAAAATGTTGCTTTATCCGTTATGCTCCATTTAAATCCCTAGAATCTTGAAAGCCATAAACAACCTGCCATCGCCATCCCAAATCGCCCCACCATCATAGTCCCAAAATCAGCGTCGACCACTTACATCCCAAATCGGCGTCGGCCACTAGTCCACCACCATGCAAATAGACGAGAACGACCAAAGCCTTCCTTCATAAATGGATCCCATCGCCGTTCTAAATGGATCTCATCGCCATTTGCAGAGGAGCTTCACATATTCTTCTTCTTTTGTTTTTGGTTATTTATAAAGTTTGTGTTGCTGAGATATGAGATGTTGTTTCTGAATCTATTCAGATGGCATCCAAGATTTTACCATTGTTTTCTGATAGCTTTAGCATTCTTATTTCTTTTTTCTTTTTTTAAAGAATCAATTCTTTGTTTTGCATCTAAACTTTAGTGTTCATCTGAACTGTAGCGTTCACTTTTTATCTTCTTTAGATCTTTGTATTATTTGTTTAGCCATGTTACCCTTATGGTGTGTTAATGGTGTATTCTGAAATCAAGATTGGAGATGAATTTGGAATAGTGATAGTAGAGTGTGTTTTCATGGTATAGTAAAATTTACCATGATTGTTGTTTGTTTGTCCAAAAAATTTATCATGAAATTTGTTGTTTTGATTCAGTTTGATTTGGATATCATATGATCAAATTCATGATTTATACAAACCTGTTTGTATATAGCTTTTGAATTTACAATGGATGTTGGTTGAATTCACAAATTAACCATGAAACCTGTGTCATCTTCATATTTACAATGAATGTATAGATTTACAAATAAAAAATGGTAAAGAAGGAAATAAAATCACTAGGATCTGTTATTATTAATATTTGAAATCCTTTCTTCTTATCTCCCGTAATTATTGTGAATGAATCCCACTAAATTGAAAATGGTTGAATCCAACTAAATTGGAAACGGTTGAATCACATTTAGTTAGGAAAAAATATACATATACATGTGTGTGTGTGTGTGTGTGTGTGTGTGTGGGTAAGAAAGGTAATTCACACACTAAAAAGATGAAGACATAACCCGGAAAAGTGGGCGGGATGAAAACTCACTTGATGCTCAAAAAAAGAATGATTATTTAACTACATCTTGATATTTGATTTATGACTTTGTTTTCTATTGTTTGAAATATATTGAAGCATGCTACTAAGATTATTGATGCTTTTCATCTTAACATCAGAGAAGTTTCTTCCCATGATAGACAAAATAAATTGTCCTAATTCCCAGGTTGTTGAAAAACAAAACTGAATAAAAAAAAATGGAGTTCAAAGAAAATTTGGGATATGAGTACATGAGTTCAAACTTAAGTACACTTTCTTTGAGAGCTTCTCTCACTAGAATAGAGATTGTTTCCTAGGGTTTCATCCCTAACCTACCCTGCCGCCCTAACTTTACTTTGTCGCCGCCCACCCATCTCCATCCGCCATCTCTCAGCCCTCTGTCCGCCCTCCCTCTTACTCCCCTCCTCCCTCCCCACTCGTTCTCGCCGCCCCACCACCGTTTATTCACGCCACCACCAGAGCTAACCCGCTTCAAATTCGTCTCCTCTACCCACCTCCTTCATGCTTCCATCCCTCCTTCCACCGCCTCCTCTGCTACCTAGATACAATTTGGCGACGGATTTGGAGTACGGATCTCAAATGGGGAAGTGACTCGTCTCTAACTTGACACAACTCAGAGTAATCTCGGTGACTCGGTGATGGGTATATCGGTTTTTCTTTAGTTTTCTGGGTTTTGATTAGTTGATTTAGATTTGTTTCGTTCTTTGTTTGTTTATGGTTGGATTGTGCTTACTGGAAAAATCTGCTCCTCGAAGAGGTTTCCTGCTCGTCTTGGATTGTGGTGAAGTTGGCTTTTCCAATGTTTGCGGCACCAAGATCTATGGGTGGCCTCACATCATGGACGGAACCAAACCACGTACAAAGCTCTGCGTGTTAGTGGGAGCCCACGCCAATAGAAGTGCCGGCATACCTCTCGAGATACAGCTCCTTGGAGTGGATTCTATTTGTTGTTTTTTGGGATGATTTCACCCGCGCGTTCTCTGGTTTGAGTTTGGGATTTCCCTCGTCAATCTCGGCTGCCAAATCTTGGACGATCACTATGCCTACTAGAATGGACGGTTCTGGTTCTGCAGAGTGTATCTTTTGACCGGTTCTGTTTGTTCAGAGTTTTGTCATGATTTTAGTCTATCTTACTCTTTCCTATATTTTCCTGTGGAATCATTGTACTGTCTTTGAGCATTTCTTAGCCTTTGGGCCCTTGATCTTAATGAGATTGACGTCTTTCAAACGGGGAAAGGGGGGGTGAGGGATTTGGTGGGGTCATCTGTGGAGAAAGGTGGGCGGCAAAGTGGCTTTTTTACCTATTCTATTCCATTCAACCCCACTATAGTTACTGATCACTTAGGTACTGATGTGGTATAGACGGCCCGCGGGGCCCACTTAGAGGTCCTGAACAAATGATGCAAACTGTTCAAAAAATTTAAAATATTTTTTCTAGTGGCCTGTCTGAAATCAGCTCAAACTGATACCTGCAACTACTTGATCTGATGGACCCATTTTTCATTCATATTATAAGGCCCCTAAATGGGTCCCGCGGGCCATCTGTACTCCATCGGTACCTAAGTGGTCAGTTCTCCTTTAGGATTTCCGTGCCATTAGGAACCACAGATCATTTTCTTTTTTCTTTTGGTTGGAAGAGACCACAGATTGTTACCATATGGACCATATCTAGCAGACAGGCCCAGCCCTGAAATTTTCGGGGCTCTAAGTGTGGTTTAACAATGTAGCGTCTTTCACAATTGTATCTATATTAGTTGTTTGACAATATGAACAAATGCCTTGTGGTGCATTGGTTCTTTACGGAAAATAGATCTCATTACATTGAGGTCGTGTGATTACGCATGACCTAATGGATAAAACAAGCCGAACTTACTATTGAACCACAATAGCGTTATTTGTAAAAGTATTGACATACTTAACATATAATATATTCTAACATTTGGGAGCCCTGTTATTGGGCCAAAACGGAGGCCCTTAGCGGCGACTTGGTGGGCTTACTAGCAGATATGAGGGTGACCGTCAAGTGCCAACAATAGCATATCAAAGTAGCAGATCGTGTGGAAGCCAAGCTAAGGGCGCTGGTGATTTTGGATCATTGGATTCTATGGAAGGCTTTCTAAATGTTTTCGGCTTAGAAGTGGAGCTTTGGGGTTTCTACCATGGTCTGAAAACTATTCCGGGAGGCCTTGTTTGGTTTCCTTTTTTCCTCATTTTCAAAAATTTTTTTGAAAAAGATTCTCTCATTATCCAATTATTTTTTACATTTCTCTCTCTACTCATTATTCTCATTCTCTCTCTATCTCTCTCCAATCATTAACTCATTATTCCCATTTTGAAAAACTCAATCAAACACTATCTCAAAAATTCTTTTCAAAAATTTCTTTTCAAAACTCATCCAAACACAAAATGTTTGTGTCAAAATTGAGTTAGACTCGAAAACTGCAATCAAGATGGTCAATGATGGTCTTCCATAGGGCTGCAAATGAGCCGAGCTGTTTACGAGCTGCTCGCGGCTCGGCTCGTTAAGGCTCGGCTCGGTTCGTTTAATAATCGAGCCAAGCTCGAGCTAGAGTTTTGGGCTCGTTTACTAAACGAGCCGAGCTCAGCTCGCAAAAGCTCGGCTCGTTTAATAGGCTCGGCTCGTTTAAAGAGGCTCGTTAAGTAAATTAGTCTGGCTCGGCTCGAGAGCCGAGCTCGAGCTCGAGTTTTGGGCTCGTTAAGCAAACGAGCCGAACTCGAACACCTCAAAGCTCGGCTCGGTTCGGCTCATTTGCAGCCCTAGTCACTCCTCCACTAAATTTCCATTTGAAGGTGTTGGTGGAAGAACGCATGCAAATGTTGGTGCAATCTCACTACTCAATTGACATACACTTTGGGAAGAGATCGTGATCACTGTGGTAGATGCCCCAACAAAGATGGACACAGAACGAGACACAAGTTTAGCCTCTATTTTTTTGGCCAGAAGAAGTTAAACTCATGCTAGCCGCTGATATGGCGCGTCGCTTTTCTAATAGGAGCTGTGGCCTTGAGTCTTTCTTTTTTCAAATATTGGTTGTCCGTGCAAAAGTGATTGAATCATACCTCTACCGAAGTATGATCAATTAATTTTTAACATCACCAAGCCACTGAATGAGCCCTACAAGTGAACAATATGGATCCTCTAGATAGGGCCAATATGGATCCTCTGGATAGGGCCGGTGATATGCCCACCATTTTGACTCGCACGGTTGCACCATTGGTGGCAAACAATACGCCATCCAATGTGTCAACAATGCCATTTACTCAAAAAAGAAAAGCAAAAGAAAAACATACTGATCAAGGACAGGAAATTCAGCTAAAAAGAATAATTCATTTTATTTTGTTTGACAGGAATAACCAACTAAAAGAATGTGTTACAATTCCTATATAGGTGAACCAAAGCAATGAAATAAATTGATGACGACTTGTATACACATGTAACGAATAAATGAAATGCAAAAAAAAATTCTCAAACCATTTCTCCTATCGCAATGTGTAATAGTAATGCAATCAAATCACATACTGATAAATACTTTAATCACCTCCGCCAGCTTTGGCACCATCATCACCAGAAACTGCAGCCATCTCGGGCTTAATCTCCTCCAGCTGCTGAAGAACTTGTTGAGCTTCAGGCCGAGCTGATGGAGTAGGGTCGACACAGTGCAGAGCTAACTTCAAGGTATTAAGCAACTCATCCCCTGAATTGAACGCATCGTCTCTCATAAGCTCCACATCAAACACTTCATTAGTCCACTCCTCTTTCACAATCGACGCCACCCATTGAGGCAAGTCAACACCGTCTGTTGTTGACTCGCCGGGGGATTTCCCTGTTAGGAGCTCTAGTATGATAACTCCCAGGCTGTAAATATCGGTCTTCGTGTTTGCGTTCTTGAGCTTTGAGAGCTCGGGTGCACGATAGCCTTGTGTTCCAGCAGTAGCAATCACGTTGGCATTGGCAGCGCTAGTCATGAGCCGGGAGAGGCCAACATCTGAGATCTTGGGATTCTTTTGTTCGTCGAGAAGCACGTTGCTTGATGTTAGATTACCATGGATTATATTCTCTTCGTTGTGGAGATAGCACAGCCCTCTTGTGATGCCCATTGCTATGTTCATCCTTGTTGGCCAATTTACAGTTGTTTCAGGGCCTCTGGCTGCATATAACAACACACAGTAGGACTGTCATTTAAGTACTCCAGAATGTACATTGGATACTACCAAGGAAGGGAAAAAATCAAAGTAATATTTACATAACACCTCCTCCTATAATGGCAAACACCAAAAGTGGAACTTTTTACAATTCCCATGTTGTACTACTCAATTAATCAAGATCTTTTTCCACTCCCTTGAATAATTCTCACCTAATCTAGCATCCACTTAGAAAATTATACTAGAACTTCTATTATATATTAAGGTGCGCGCAAGTTGGCCCGGACATCGGGTTATCAAAAAAAAATTATATTATATAACCGACAATAAACAAAACTACGAGAAGTGTTCTGTGCAGTGTTAAATTATCACTGCAGTTTAACCTATGCTCTTACTAGTCTTGGTTTTCATTTTTTGTCCAACTCACAGGAGTTAAAAACATATACAACAGAACTACTTCATATACCAAGTGCTTAATGACTTCTAAATATATCAGCAAAAATACAAGAAAAGACCTTTTGGGTTTAGATTTCTTACCATGGAGGAAGGATGCAAGACTCCCATTAGGCATATAATCAAAGACAAGAAGCTTCTCTCCTTTAGGTCCCAAATAATATGCTCTAAGGGCTAACACATTCGGATGCCTAATCTTTCCAAGCGCAACCACCTCAGTTTCAAACTCTTTTTGCCCCTTCGCGACCTTCTCCCTCAGCCTCTTCACCGCGACTTGATTCCCATCTTCCAAAGTCGCCTTGTATATCGTCCCATAAGTACTCTTCCCCATTATCTCCGCTGTTGCACAAAGCAAATCGTCGGCTGCAAACACAAATGGCCCATCGAAATGGACTAACTTGCCTCCAACCTCACCTCCGGATTCCACTTCACCCCCACCACCACTTGCAGGGACGGCCTTCTCGACCTGACCGCCTTTCTTGCCATTCTTTGCCTTTTTGGCCCTTCTCCTGATCAAACAACATAGCAAAAAACAGCAAAGAAGAAGTAGAACCAGTAAAAGGGCTCCAGCTGCTATGAGAATTATGTCTTTGGTGCTTAATTTTCGATGTTTTCGTTGGCTATTTGATAAGGCCTCAGGTGAAGGGGATGGGGAAATTTGAGGTGGGGAAGAAGGACATGGGGAGGAAATACTATACCCACACAGCTGAAAATTACCCACAAAAGAGCTTGAATTGAATTTTTTGGAAAGGCGAGACGGAACAATGCCGGAAAGGTTATTGTATGAAACATTGAAAGAAGTAAGGTTGGGTAAACTGGAAAATGAATTTGGGATTTCACCAGTGAAATTGTTTTCGGAAAAATCAAGTTGGGTAATTCCAGAGATGTTCCCAGTAGTTGCTGGAATAAAACCATTGAGTTTGTTATGATCAAGTGTCAAGATTTGAAGTTGATAGACTTTACCCCCATTTCCACCCCATGAATCTGGAACAGGACCAGAGAGGTTATTGTATTGGAGAGAGAGAAGGGTTAGAGAAGGGGATTGAGTGAGACTACCCGGAATCGAACCCGAGATTGAGTTGAAGCTCAGATTGAGTCTATAGATTCTGGTAGAGTTTGAAAGATTAGGTGGGATTGTGCCATTGAGTTGATTGTTGCTAAGATCAAGAGTCTGAAGACCAGAGGATTGCCCAATTGAAAGAGGGATTGAACCCGAAAGCCGGTTGTTGAAGAGATACACAGCTCTGAGATTTGGGAGTAATCCAAGGGAATTAGGAATTGGGCCGGTGAGAAAATTGTCGTGCAGGCTTAATCTTCTGAGGGATTGAAGCTGTCCGATTTTCTCAGAGATTTTCCCACCTAATCTTTTCCATGGGAGTGCGATGGAAACGACTCCCCCGTTTACACATGTGATTCCAATCCATTCACCAGAGCAAGCTCCATTGCTAGAACTGTTGTTCCAGCTTTTCAAAAGTCCTTTGGAATCGATGAGGTCTTGTTTGATGGCTTTGAGGGCTTGGAAATCTGACTGTGTTATCACCACTCCGTCCCCATTTTCACCTGAAACAAATCCACAAGCGAAAGACAGAAGCACAACAAAAAACCATCTCGAAATTCTGATTCTTTCTAGCATGAAATGCATATAATAAAATGGGTTTTTGCCCAATTGATTCATGAGCTAAAATATTAATAATATGCTTATGAACACTAAAATAAAACCTTGTAAATGTTCAGAAGTATAGATGATATAATTTAATTTATGAAGAACACCACTAGTCTCGAGTATGCTTTTTCAGTATGGAAAGCCTGAAAAAGCCACAGAGAGACAGAGAGAGAGAGAGAGAGAATCTGGAAAGAAAGGTAAAGGGGAAGAGGATAGTATAAGAAGGCGTGATGCTAATCCTAACGGCTAGTTTTTTTTTTTTTTTTTGGTAGCAAAATGTATGTTACTGTATAACAGTTGGTTTGGGGGGTTGAAATCAAGGTCCATTCTTTTTTTTAGCTTTGGTAGGGCGTGTAGGGACTTCTCCAACGGCTACATTATTAAGCCATTACGTAAGGTGGGGCACCGAGCCAGTGTTACTACTTACTAGGAGTAGTAAATTTCTTCTGCGGAATGAACGGCGCCAAAGACTGTTGGGTTTTCTTCAATAAAGAAATCACATGGTTTTGGCAGTATCTATCTAGCTTGCCAAAATGACCGTTATTGTGTTTGACGGAGCTTCTCTTTTTCAGAACGAGAATACCTGAGATACATTAATTTCGATTTTATAATGTATCCATTGATTACATGGAAATTAATGTCGACTTTATAATATATCCATTGATGTAGGGCAGTCTCTGTAGGGCACACTTGGACCGTTTATCTCCGTAATCGATGGTTTAGATTCATTCGTTATTTTAACCGCTAAAAGTTAAACTCTTACTGCTAGAAGTACATCAGTGATCTCTACACCATCGATTGCGGATATGGACAGTTATGATGTGCCCTAAATGGTGCCTTGCAGATAACCGTCTACAAGACTCTTGTGTTTACAAATCAATAATCTACAAAAATTTAACGCAAAACTAACAATCGAAAAAAAAAATTGAATAAAGACAAAGCTCAAAAAGTATAAAAAAAAAAAAGCTATGTGGAAAAATACAACGATGAATATGGCAAATGTATTACATATTGCACTTTTTTTTTTTTTTGAAAATGCCAAGATCTCATTCCAAGTCCGAAGGCAAAAGATTACATCACAAAATACAGGAATAAACCAAAACTACTAGCATATGACACGAGTACGGCTATAAAACACTACAGGCTACTGATTCACAGACACACCTGCCGAGGCAGACCAACACTACGTGCCGGCACAGAGTCCTGTCAAGGTCTAGTAATAGAGAATCCCACAAATGGAAAACCCAGCTCAAACCTAAGCGAAAAAGCACAGATGCAATCACAAAACACTCTACGCAGGGAGATAATACGGCACCCAAGCGGGGCAAACAACCACCAAAACGGGGCAACACAAAATACAGAACAAAACTAAAAAAGAAAAACAATACAGCGATGAATATGGCAAATGTATTACATGTTGCACATAGAATATATCGACGAACATAGTAAATTGGTTACCCTAATTCATCTCTAACTTTACCATTGATTTTCAAACCAAAAAAAAAAACTCCGCGGCTGCCAATCACCACTATATATCCACCATTGCAGTCCACCCCATCACCGTATATCTTCACGCTTTTGTGAAAAGTGTTGGCTTCCATTCGGACATGATGAAAAATTCCATATCCAAAGCAAGATATATAAAACATGGTAATTTACTCCACAAAAACATCACCAGGTGTCATGAAGATCATATGACCAAATCAGCAACTGCAATATGAAAATCAGGAAAACGTAAGATAAAGTCTGCTATTTAGTTTTACGATTCTGGAATACAACAAAAGGGTAGTTTCCCAAAATCTTGATTTTATCAAGATTTGATTTTATCAAGTGAGGAAGAAAGTTTGATAAAATCTCAGATTTTTGCACTAAAAAATCTGAGATTTTATCAAACTTTTTTCCTCACTTGATAAAATCTAGTGTTGATTTTATCAAAATCAAGTGAAAAACTGGGCCAAAATATATAACCAAACTAACTTACCATATAGAATCGCAGAAGAAACACGGTGAAGGGACGAAATCCAGCTACTTGAAGGACCAACTTTGTCACCATTTGCATGACTGAAGGTTGTGCTTTCTCGCTTCTGCACTCAATAAAAATCTTTTTTTTTTCCCTCACAAATCACAGGTTTACAAAAATATGGTCGGCAACAGTGGGATGACCGGGGACGACAATGGTGGACGGGGTGAGGGGCGTCAATCGCAGTGGTGGATGAGATCACACTTGGGCAAAAAACTAAATAGGGAAGGTGGATTTAAAAAAACATATTCATTACGTGATTACACTGCCTACTATCTTTAATTCTATGTTTTAAATCCCAAATTTTTTTTGCTACATATATAGTTATAGTTATCACATTAGTTATATGGGTAAAATTGAATTTATTCAAATGTCGAGATGAAATTGATCCGAATGAAAACTTACGTGGTATGTCCACTTAGGATAATTATTTAATTAATCCTTAAGGAGATTGCCAGGTTGATAGTTTTTCTCTATTTTTGAGGCAAATTTGCTTGACCGTTTGAAACACATGAAGCTAATGAAAATAGGCTAATTATTCAGCAGTTTAGTTTACTTTGTCTTTTGAATTACCCTGTTTAAAGCTTATTAATTAGATGAACATGCTTAAGAGATAAGCATCATAAGGGGTTGATATAATAACCTTTTAATTTAATATTGAGAGATGATACTATATTGACAATGCTATTTGATCACTCAACGGTTTATAAGGTTGACTTTTTCTTTTGAGAACCGTGTTAGAGTTTAGATGCACATGCTTAAGTCGTAACTCGTAAGCATCCAATGTGTAAAAATTTGACATCTTAGAGCAAGTCCAGCCGTTACCCTTTTTTCCCCTTAAATTTGAATAAAAATTTGGGTAAAAGCTTGATTTGGTATGGTGCACTCCAATCACGAACCTATTTTTTACTCAAATTTTGCTTCAAAAAAATTCATAAAACATTTTGGTACCCAGATTCTTCACCTTTAACACCGTCGACCCACCTACGCCGCCACCGTGAAACTTTAACCAGGTTCTTCCTTCTCCTTCTCTCTTCCGCTCTCTGTCTCTCTCTCTCTGGTAAACCCTAGATTTGAAACCAACCCCCCTGCTCTCTGGTAAATCCTAGATCTGAAACTAGCACCATCGTCGACCAGCGGGCAGCGTCGACCTCCACCAGCATCAACCACCACCACCAGCGTCGACCACCACCACCACCGTTTTCGACCAACGTCGTTGTCGCCCAAAAATCAGAACCACCATTTCCCAAAAACCAAAACCATCGTCGACCACCAGAAAGCACCACCACCTACCACAAAAAAAAAATAGTCGTTTGAAATTTGGTTCAAGGCCTGGTTCTTCCTAGATTTGAGTAAAACTCATTTTAGTATGGGTTTGAGTCTAAGATTGGAGGTGTGTTTTGGATGATTTTACTCAAATTTCAAATTTGGTTCTGAGTTTGGCTCAGGGCTGGAGGTGCTCTTAGGCCTAGCAAATGAGGCAAAATGGGATTCTCATTTTTAACAAATAGGAATAGGAAATAAGATATCTTCGACCCTTCATCTCAAATATTTCATCAAATTCAAATTAGATGAAAGAATTACTAAAATGAAGCTCTAGCTCTTTTGTCAAATTAATATCAAATCAATGGAGGACTAAATGTTTCATCAAATCAATGGAGAATGTCTGTTCAAAAAAATCAATGGAGAATGAGCCAACGTCAATTGCTTCACTAAATTTAACAAGGACTCTTTAAAAATAGTTTAAACAAATTGAATGACACCAGTCAATTGTGCAAGATCACGAGGTGGGTCCACATAATCCAGTGTACATTTTGTGTACACGGAATGTTAATGTTGTAGCCATAACTTTTTTGATAGTTAAAATGGGCATTTCGAGAGTTTTAATATTGACCTAACTGTTGACTAACGGTTGGAGTGTAATTGAAATATAATACCAAACCTCAAGTTGTTGAAATTTATTTTCCAAAGCCTGGAGAGGACATCTGTACTTGAGGGAAATCTTGGGAGTCCGAATGGCAACGGGGCCAGGGGCATACCCCGCCCCGCCCCTAAAATCTATCCCCATCCCCACCTCCCCCCATAACTTAACCGGGTAATCCCTAAAATCTATCCCCACCCCCGCCTCCTCCCATAACTTAACCGGGTAACTTAATCTATCCTGTCTCACCCCGCTTCTATTTTTTTTATATACATATTATAAAAATATTTTTTATTCAAAAATAGTGAGTACATATAATAAAAGTTTACAAAATAATAATTATAACTTAACCAACATCTACATCTATAAGGAAAAAAGAAAAATAATGGATATATAATGTGGGATTTTAGTTGTAAGGGTAAAAATAGAAGAATGAAAATAAAATTTGATGCATAAAATTTTTTTAGGGCGGGTTCGGAACGAATATCAGGGAGAGATGATATCTATCCTATCCTATCCTAACCAGTCGGATTTTTTCAATCCCCCCCGACCCTATACCCAAAACATTTACGCCTCGATTGGGGCGGAGCGGATTAAATTGCCACCCCTACTTGGGAGTGTGCACTTAAAAAATATTTCGTTTTTTTATAACATTTTAAAAAGAGAAATAATTTTCACACCGCTCATTTTACAATCCACACTCCCTCTTTTGTTTTTATCCACATAAATTTATAATATTGCCCTTTTTCAATATACATCTTTTCACACATCCAATGGTAATATTGTAAAATCATGAAGATAAAAACAAAAAAGGAGTGTGAGTTGTAAAATTAAGGGTGTGAAAATCATTTCTCTTTAAAAATAAATCAAAATAAAATTTTGTGGAACCGAGAATTATTAATTTTTTTTTAAGGAGAGTCTTTTATTTCTTACACGGTGGACCCGAAGTTACATTTCAACTAATAGGATGGAGGGTCAACAAAATTGCTTTTTATTTACGGACACCAAACGCATCCTCATCTTTATTCTTCAGTTAAAAAAAAAAAGGGAATTGAAGTTCACACCCTCATTTCAACATCAGCACCCATTTTTGTTTTTATTAGGGTAAACTTACTGAAATACCCTTCCATTTCACCCTAATAAAAATAACAAGGGATGCAGATATTGAAAGGGGAGTGTGAAATTCAATTCAAAAAAAGAAAAAAAAAAAAAAAAACGCGTCCAGATCTCTCCCGAGTCGTAACTTCCTCAAGGGGTGTCAAAACTTTCCTCTCTCTACGCTATAATCCCTCTCAACTCCTTCAAATTTCCTCCAGATCTCTCTCTCTCTCTCTCCTTGATCTGTGTAAATTTCAGCATCCAAATCCCTTCTCCGAAAACAACCGTATCAATGGCTTCCTCTTCACCCGCAATCCTCCCAATCTCAAACCCCCAAACCACCGCCACCACCGCCCAATCCCAGCCTCCCATCGCCACCCCAGCCTTCCGCGCCTTCCTCTCCAACATCACTGACACCGTCCGCAACGGCTTCTCCCAACGCCGCCCCTGGTACGAACTCGTCGACCGCTCCGCCTTCTCCAAACCCGACTCCCTCTCTGACGCCACCCACCGCATCCGCAAGAACTACTCCTACTTCCGCGTCAACTACCTTTCCTGCCTCGCCGCCGTCCTCGCCATCTCTCTCCTCACCAATCCCTTCGCCCTCATAGCCCTCCTCGCCCTCCTCGCCGCCTGGATCTTCCTCTATCTCTTCCGCCCATCCGATTCCCCCCTTGTTATCCTCGGCCGCGCCTTCTCCGAGACCGAAACCCTAGGCCTGCTTATTGTTTCCAGCGTCGTCGTCATCTTCCTCACTAGTGTTGGATCTGTGCTGATTTCCGCTCTCATGGTTGGATTGGCTATTATTTGTGCTCATGGGGCTTTTAGGGCTCCTGAAGACCTGTTTCTTGATGAGCCAGAAGGTGCTCCTACCACCGGTTTCCTTTCCTTCCTCTCTGCTCCCTCCTCGAATACAGTCGCAGGACGCGTCTGAAGAGGGGTAAATTCGTAGTCGTCTTCAATTGATGCATACTTTTTGGTAGGGATTACTGTATGATAAAGCAATTGGAATAATACGGAGTTCTTGATACGCGTAGGTTGGATATGTGTCGTATGTGGTCTTTTTAGGAGGATGTTTGTGTGTTTGGGTAATGGATTACTGAATATCTTGATCTTCACTTTGATCTACTCTAATTGAAATAGGGGTAAGTGACAATTGATGCTGAATTGTTCGTTCGTTCATTCCTTTTTTTCATGAAGTTTATAGAAAGTATGCAACTCAAGTTTATTGGAGATCTGATTTGCTTTTGTCGTTTAGTTCTGTATTAATTGCTCACAATATCATAATTTTGAATAATGGGAGGCATCTTCGATTTACATACGGTTGCCTTTTGCATAAATCTTTTTGTCCCTGTATATTTTGAGGTTGCTGTTTTTACAGTCTGGTTTGGGCTGTTCATTACATGGTTTTAGTAGGCCTAGGATTGATGGTTGGATTTTTTTCCGCTAGTGTATGCCATGCTTATTGTACGGTACAGCAGTTTAGAGTAATATGTTGAGATAGTTTAAAGGTTACTGGTGTGGGAATCAACGGCATGTTCTAAACGGTTGGATATATGATCTTTTTTGCTGTATTTGTATATGTATTGGTAATGGATTTGTGCATTGCTCAACTTTGACGTTGATGGATTCTACTTATATAGGAGAAAGAGCAATTGACGCTGAACATCCTGAACTATACGGCCATCCCTTTTAGCTCGATATTTCTAGTTTTACAGCTGAAGTCCATGAGCTGGTATATGTTGTTTTTACTGACTAGCTTTTCGTATCCAATAATAGGTGTCTCTTAAAAGGATTGGCGTACTAGCCGCAGATACAGTTTAAGGATTTTAGTGGCCTGGTGTTTGCTGGTGATGAGCTGGTTTTAGTAATACGATTAGCAATGTTATTGTCATACGAGTATAGTTGAGTGCCGTATGCTGATATCACGAAATCTATTACGGTAGAGAGAGTGGGAGACAATGGATGAAAAGGGTTAGATTGAAATCTTGAAGAAATTATACGTGGCTCATTGGCTTTGATCCTATTGTTGTATGGAGCTGAGAGTAAAGTCCATTTTACAAGGTTGCTAAAGTTCGACAACATAGAATTAGTGAAACAGACTTTTACTTGTGCCGTGTGGTTTCAATGTTTGTAGCTGATGGAAATAAAAGGGACTCTTGAATTAGGATTTGACTTTTGAGTGCCACAACCTGAGTGGGTATGAGGAAACCGTCCTCCCTCCAATTTTGAAACTGTCCTCCCTCCAATTTTAGTAGTGTATCGTCTCTAATGCGTTGTAGTTTTACAATCTGGTTATGTGTTCAGGTGATAGGCTTGCGTAGTTTTTTACTAGATGCGCTCGTCATCAAAAGCTGGTGATGAGATGATTTTAGTATACAGTAGTCAGTAGCAAGGGTAATTGGGTTACGTTTGGCTTGTTAATATTGTCCGTGTTGAGATGTATTTGTTGAGCAACAATGGATGAAAAGGGGTCTACAAAGGAAATCGGAATCTTAAAGAAATTAGAGGCTGCTAAGATTTGGCTTATTGGCTTTGATGGATGGAGCAGGGATCAAAGTCCATTTTACAAGGTCGATAAAGTTGACGAGATGGAATCCAAAGTTTGTGAAATCCGATTTCTTTTGTTCTTGCTTTGTAGTTTGTACGGTAATAATGCTAAACTGCAGATTCAGCTTCTGGGTATCTCACATACTAATTTATGATCTTCACAAAAGTGGTCTGATCCGGACAGCATGAGTTATCCAAAACTTAGGAATTTATATTATTCTGCATTCGTGGAAAACTTTATTGGGATATCGTTTTTAGTGAGGTAAAATCCAAGCCGGCGATCCCGGCCAAGTTCTGCCCGATTTTGCCAATGCTTGTAGAAAATTATCCTAGTTGGAGCTCCCCCGGAGCTGCAAATTTTCTTCTATATTTGCTCCTTTATTTCATTAACCTACAACTCGGAGTCTGTAAGTAAATTTAAACTTACTTTAAATTCCTGCATAGTTTCTAGGCCCGTCTCGAGTCTTGTTGTAACTTAGCCGAGTTCATTGCTCACCCAAGTGCGCTATAATCTGTGTGTGTTAGACCAATCTGGCGGTTAAAAAAAGGAGCGTTCTAAATCAATCCATGACCAGATTGGCTTCAAGATCTGATTAGAACACAATATCATATTATTACAAATTTTGATTGATCCGTTCTAAAGAGATTGCAAGAGTCATATTTTGGAATTGCGACGCCCTGCGGTGGTATCATAGACTTTGAGAAAGAATCGTGACCTTGAAATAGAAAGCTTGTCTTGTAAAATAGTACCAATGGTGAGGATCAGATTCTTCTTTACTTCAGAGTTGATGCCACCCATGGATACAATCTCTGCAAATGCAGCTGGTTCTTTGTTTCCCCCAAACGATATTTCCACTGAACCTTTTAGTACCACCATCACATACTGCAATTAAATTGTGATAATATAAGAGAACGTTTGTAACAAAGTGTTGAAGCATCTCTCTCTATCTGTATTCTGCAGTTTTCTAGGAAGAGTTTACAGAAATTGACCAAACAAACAAAAATCATGGGTGAAGTTTAATTTATATCAATTAAACTTTCCGTAGCACCAAAAAAAAGGAAGTTTAATTTATAGTATCGATTAGTCTTTATTTAATGGTGCCACAAAATGATGGCGCCATTAGATTGACATCGTAAAAATAAAAGTGAAGTGCTATTTTTGGTTATGTATTTGATTAATACTATGTTTTAGACAGAGCATCTCCATCCCTTATTTATCTTCAATCAACCTAAAGAATTGGATTAAACATCCCTTAGATCTCGATCCAAGCCTAGATTCAATCCAAAGCGAAAACTGAGTTTCATTTAGAGGGGTATTTTGAGGGATTCAAATCCTTAATTTTTCCATTAAGGAAGCTTTTATTTACTAACTTTGTGCTTAGATTTGTGCTTGTTGTTTAAATGAAGCTTTTACTCAAATTTAAATAAATGTATGAGTTTGGGTTAGATCTGGCATTGCAGATGGAATTAAATACTCTCAAATTGCCAAAAAAAAAACAAAATAATTATCTTTTTACACTATGTAGTTAGTCGAAATTCTAAGGCCCTATTCCACTAACTCAAAAAAGCCAAAAAAATCAGCTTATTTCTAAAACTAAGGCAGTCACTCTCTCACAATACGTCATATAAAAATTGTGAAAAACCAAAAAATTACCTTAGCGGAACACCCCTTAAATAACTACGAGTAGTATGTATTTAGCTCAAACCAAGCTGTGTGAGTGGGCCATAAGAAATGGTACATGCTGCTCATCATGGTTAATTCAGTGCGAGTGGGCCGGCCATAAGAAATGGTACATGCAGTTGAACCTCATCATGGTTAAAGGTCCACCAGAGTGGGGAAATTGGGCCGAAAGAATACGGATACTGACTAATAAAGGATAACAAAAGCTTTCTTATCTTTCAACAAAACTACAAAAGTGTACTGTTATTATTAGCTCGTCAAAGAAAAGGTGATGCTGCCCAATTGTCCAAGACACAATCGGGCGGGCGGCCGAGGGGTGCACAACACCCACCCGTTTCCGCCGTACTTGTTAGGCATCTAAATGGTTTGATTGGTTAAGTAGTTTTGTGGTTCAGTTGTTGGATTAATGTTATATAGTAGTTACTACATACTCTAGCTACTTAATTACATGGACATGGAGTTCAAAATTAACCAGTAATATCAACAGAAAGTCTCTATATTATTATAAGTACTGTGATCTAAAAACATGAAAGATAAAATTTTAGAATTGTGCTCGATGAGTTTCGTATTTTTGAGCCTGGCAGGATTAATCCACCAATATGGATCATTTAAGACAAATTCTGGCTCATAGGTTAACGCAGATCGTTTTGGAGATGTGCTCATTTGTTCGGAGATTGGAGTCGACCATCGATCATTCAAATATAATAATGTAGAGAACGATCCTATGAGTTGGACTTTGTTTGGGGGAAAATATATTAGGTGTTTAATAATGGATTATCGATCTAAGCTACAGCTATATTCATAATATATTCATGAGCTAAGTGTTCAAATAAATAAAATTTTACGAATGTGTATGCACGATACGCACATACGGATCGTTATGTGGTTATCACAAAAATATTAGTTATGAATATATTATTCTGGGTAGTTTGGAAATATTGATCAATTAATGGGTGTAGCGAATTCTGATAAAGATAAATTTCAGATTTCGCTTTAATTCTATAGATTTGAGTATGAAAGAAGGAATGTTATTTTCTTCATCAGGATAAATGATTTCATTGGTAAACAAGAGAACCAAAAACATGCATCAAAGGAGTGTATGGCCAAACAAGTGGTCTGTAGGCGTGTTTTCTTCATGAAAGAAACCTTTCTTGGAGTACCGTGTTGCAGATTCACTACTGAGTTGAGAAGGTGCTTATTTTTCAGAGAGAGAGAGAGAGAGAGAGAGAGAGAGAGCTCTTACAGTTTCTGGTTTTCCAATGATTGAAGCAACAGCTTTTGTGGCTTCAGAGAAGATTGAATCAGTGTCAACTCCGTCCAAGCTCACGTTTGTAGAGATGTCAAGGCAAGGCATCTTAATTTCTCTGAATTTCTCTCTCTCTCTCTCTCTCTCTCTCTCTCTCTCTCTCTCTCTCTCAATTATACTCAGTAATTACGTAGACCACTTGCTGGCTGGCTGCTTGTTTTGGAATTAGAATCTCATCAATTCCCAAAATATAAATCTTATAGTATCAATTAAACAGTACCAATATATGGAAGTTTCCTTTTGTCACTTTTTGGCTGTCACGTACTTATCCGGAACCTGTTTCAAACGTTGCAATTTGCAAGGAAGACAGCTTCGGGGTACACGTATAAGCCGGAAGAAGCTACCAAGTCTACAATTATTTAGGGTAACGCATGCAGTGGAAATAAATTTAATTTGTGGGGGAAATGACCAAGACATGGTTATTGAAAGTATTAATTCCAATTGCATGGTAAGGTTTTTGAAAATTACAAAAAACAGGACAAGGAAAAAAATAATTTCACATATATGGTACCAACAAATTACAAGTCCAAAATACCCATCTAATTTTTTAAGCCTTAACACACACACACCCTTCCATTTTTCCTAGAAATATTAGTTGCCCAGAGTTGCACCATGCATGTAATGTCATTGCACTGTAAATGAGAAATTAATTCTTGCACCTTGCAATAAAAGAATTGCACTCCCGTTAGTCCAACTTCTCATGCCAGTGTGAGATCAAATCAAATATTTTTGGATGGATAATCTCAAAATTGCATCGTGCATATAACAACATTGCATTGTAAATGAAAACCTTTGCACCTTGCAATAAAAGAATTGCACTCACGTTAGTCTAACTTGTCTTGCTAGTGTCAGGTCAAACCAAATCCTTTTGGACGGACAATCTCAGAATTGCACCGTGCATGCAACAACATTGCACTGAAAACAAAACCCCTTGCACCTTGCAATAAAAACATTGCACTCACGTTAATCCAACTTGCCTTGCTAGTGTGAGGTCAAGTCAAATCTTTTTCAAAATTGCACCGTGCATGCAAGAGCATTGCACTGTACATGAAAAACCCTTGCACGTACAACAAAAGCATAGCACTCACGTTAGTCATAGCACTCACGTTAGTCCAACTTGCCTTGCTAGTGTGAGGTCAAATAAAATCTTTTTCAAAATTGCACCAAATCTAAACTAGGAGATCATCTACCTCCAAAAAGAAAAAAGAAAAAAAAAAGAAATAAAAATCACACCCAGAACAACCTCATTGCACATTGCATGCAATAGCATTGCACTGTAAATGAAAAATCATTGCACCTTGCTGTAAAGGCATTGCACTCAGAAAAATAATTCACCATAACTCAAACCTAGAAACCAAACTAACACCATATCAAAACTAGGAGATCGATCTACCTTAAAAAAGAAAAGAAAAATTGAAAAATGAAAAGACTATATTGCACTCAAGTGAGTACAACAGAGCTCACTTTGTGATGTCGATCTAAATCATATTTTTTATTTTGGAAAATGAAAAGACTACTCTCTTTTTCCTCTCCGAATAGCTTAAACTCATTACACTTAGGTTAGATCAACTTGTCTTTGCCATTTTTTGGTCAAATTAACTGTTTGGATGAAACATTGCACCGTAACTGAATTACATTTGCACCTTGTATGAACCAACATTGCACCTTATCTCAAAATCATTGCACAACATGATTTTGGGGAAAAAATATATTCAGGGATATTTTGGACACTGCAGTGATAAAATGCCATGTATGTGGAATTATTTTTCTCCGTATCATGTATTGGTCATTTCCGAAACCATGACCATGAAATTGTCATTTTTTGTCCTCCATGCCATGTTTTCGCCATTTCCCCTTTATTTGTGTACGTTGCTGATTGATACATCGATGGGGGTGATGAGTCCTTAATATTGTATATATACGGGCTCATCTAGCTCATCTTGATCACACACACGTGCGTTTTAGCGCTTGATATGATTGATGTTGCGCAAAGCGTGTTTTTGTAGTTTCAGGTTTTAAATCATGGAATAAAGCGCATTTGAAGCGTTTCGGGATGCCTCCCGACAATCTGAGGGCCATGAGCCCCATGGTGTTCCACCACCGAGCCTTGAGAGCCAAGACACGAGGATTTGGCTAAGGCTCGGTGTTGACAGTTCGCGGAAAATGCGCCGATTCGTTTGATTAATGGAATTTCAAAAGATTCATTTTTAGAGTCGCCACCCGAATTTGAGGTCCGAATCCGAGACACCAATTTAAAATATGACTCGTATGCCCAACAAAAATATTCTTACTGATCTTGCGGAACCAAAGATTTCTCGAATTCGGGGGTTTGGTTACGAGAGGGGAAGGGTTTTACGACACCCGTCTCGCCCGGTCCGTGAACCGGTCTCTACTCAATATTTTGTGGGATTTTGGAAATATTTGAAATTCAATTTATTTCACGTTAACGGGAGATCGGGAAAGGGAATCACGTAAACAATAAAAATACAAAATGCAAGTTTACAGTGGATGCTTGCGCAACGTGATCTACATGATAGATGATGATGACAAAATTACAATGGATATTTACATGATGAACAGTGATAAAGGTGAAACCAACAACACGAAATTGGTGCAGAATGTAATAACACAAATTAAGATCTGACCCCCAGAATAGGGATTGAGCGCTTAAACCAGTTTGAGCGCTCAGAGAGTAGGTCTTGGGCGCTCAAACCAGTTTCTTGTTTCTGTGTTTTGAGCCTTTTCCAGCTTCTTCTTACATTCTTTTCAAGATCAAGCATTAATAAAGGATGATACCAATCAATCAATCACTATTCTACTCTCAAGAGTGAAATTTGTAAGATTTTTGGTCTTTGATCTCCATAAAATGATTGTTAAATGCTCATGCACGTACTTTGAAAAATGAAAATAAACTGTGTTAGGAACATACTGAGCATCTAATAACCAGATGATGATGATCAAAATCAAAGAAAAGCACGAAGCTTAGTAAATCAGTGACTGACACAGAGAGGGTTTGAGCGCTCAAAGTCACAGGCTTGATTGAGCGCTCAAACCTGCTCAACCTGCAGATTTTGAAAATGGTTTGATCATTTATTTTGGACCTCGTGAGCTCAATGCAAGTATAAATAACTTGTTTGAACCCACTGTCCTCCTCAGAAAGACCAAAATGACAGTCTTCACATGGCTTTCTACCTTTTGGACTTGATAAAAAGGGCTTGAACTTGAGGTTGTTTGATTTGGTTGGTTAAGGGCTTGGCTTATAGACTAAGAACAGTAGGCTTTTGGGTGTATTTCAAGTTGCTTATACTGATTTAGGTTTTGATTTGAAGGGATGGTGGTGT
>JAXBDA010006010.1:0-22188 GCA_036023075.1 Gaultheria prostrata | reverse complement strand
GTGTGCCCAAATGTGTGAAAAGTGTATTGAAATATGTAAAAGTGTATTGAAAAGTGTAAAAGGTGTATTGGAGTGTGTGTTGTTTTTGTTTGTTTGTGTGCTTAACGTGTGCCCAATAGGATTGGGCACACGTTAGCAAGACCCATATATAAATATAGGTGGGGCTCATTTTCCTCCTCTCTTTTTTTCTCTCTCTCTCTCCTGATCATGTCCTACATGCTAAAGCAGCAATGTGTCTCTCTCTTTCCTCCCTTGTACTTATTCATTCTTTAAGCTTTGGGCTCCACTTGAAGAAGAGCTCCTGCCATCAACACAGTTATTGTGGCAGCTAATGCTTTCACAATGTAGGGCCCAAATATCTTTTCACTAGTTACACGACTATGACACGAAGAAGAGAAAAAAATAGCTAGCTGGTCTAAATCTTACCTTATTTCTTACAAAAACTCCCGAAGATGCCCTTAGGGTCCTTTATGCTCCAACAAGTGACTGATGATGTCGTATGGGTTACATACCCCATAATCATTTATATTTAGTTTTATCAATCTACTGTTTTACCACAAAAAAATACTCCACTCTAAAGGACTTGATTGGAGTTGTCATTCATTTGAATGAGACAGCTATGTTCGCCCAAAAAAAAATTCTTTTTTTAATGAGACAGCTCATTTTATCCTTGCATGCATTTATATTCCAGCAATGTTACATACAAGAAAAATATACCCAGAATTTAAAAATCAATGACCTGGATTTATTTGGAGTAAATCTAAGCCATTGATTTTCACATTTTGAGGTAAAATCTGGGTACCTAGAGTTTTTGTTTATATTCTCTCTCTCTCTCTCTCTCTCTCTCTCTCTCTCTTCTCGAGTTTTTGGCTTTTTTAAAAGAGAAATGCTAACGGGTGCAATGTTGCACCAGTTAAAGGTATAAAAAGGTACACTTGTGGGTCTCACTTGTACTTTAAAGTATACTTTTAAGTGCATTTTAAAGTACATGTGTATTTGAAAAGTGTACTTTATAGTACAAGTGAGACCCAATAAATGTATAATTTTATATCCTTAACGGGGTGCAATGGTGCAACTGTTAGCAATACCGTTTTTAAAAGAACAAACGAAATAAGACCTCTAAATCTAGACAGATATATGAATGAACTTTATCAGCGAATTTGGTGTAAGAAGGGCAGGGATGTTGTTTGCGTGACCCTGACAATTAGTCCTGTTTTCACGTGAGATTTATCTAACACTCAGCTCTTTCTGAAATAGTACTCTTTTTTCCCCTCTTTTCTTTTTGTTCATATTCAAATCGTCAAAATATAAATCTTAAGGTAAAATCCTCATTGGAATAAATTAGAAAACACACACACGGAAAAAACTGATGGTGATTTCCTCTTCCCGATCCGAAATGGAAATGGGGATGGGTTGTTATTTGCTTCTCTCGCCGCGTTTAAATCTCATCCGACTCTGATCATTCCTGTTCGCTAAGTGGATTCTTGAGTTTTTTTTTATTTTTCATGATTTACAAGGTAAGTTATTCTTCTCATTTACATCAACTAAAAAGCCCAAAATGCCAAACTTAGTGGAACGGGACCTAATTAATAGTAATATTTTAAAACTTATCATAACTAGTACTCGACGCTCCTCCATGATAATTAAAGAAATAGCAAATAGAAGAATTTTTTACCCCAAATAAAAATTATACAACACTAATGGACCACCATAATTAATTTAGCTTAAAAAATACAAATTATTGCAGTAATTGCAACCTTTTAAGTTCGTTTCAGGTCTCCTAAAATGGAGGAGACTTGTAATACTCTGCTGAGCCAAAAATGAAAAAAATTTAATACCCTGAATAGTGTAGTGTGCTTGCCAAATTTTTGGATATACAAGAAAAATGGTTTTTCTTTTGTGAGAAAACGATTTCGTCGTTAAAGTATCCAATTTCGTCGCCAAAAGAATTAGCGATGAACTTTTTCGTCACCATGTTTCATCGCCAAAAAGTTGTTGCAGAAAGTAATTTTGTTGCCAAATTAGCATTTTGGAAACGGAAATTTTTCTCGCCAAATGTAAATATTTTTTGTGATGAAATTTTTCCTAGACAGAATTTTTTTCATTGCTAAAAAATGTCGAAGCTGGAAAAATGAATTTAGCTTTGCTCCTATATTCGTACTCAAGACCTCCGGTTCCTACACTTACCACAACCCCCACGCTGACTAAGCCAACTAACATCCCACTATTTATTTTGTGAAATATAATATATTAACTTTTTCCAGTAATGTCAAAATTGATCTACATGTAATATGTATACATAAATATTATTTACTTTAAATAATGTATGAATAGTTTTAGAAGTACAAAATTAATTAGTCTTAGATTTGGTGAGGAAATCCCAATTTCGTCACAAAAAGCTACCTTTCGGCGACAAAAACTGAATTTCCTCGCCAAATGGTACTTTTTGAAAAGGAAAAACGATTTCGTCACCAAAAGTTGACTAAAAGGGAACCTTTTGGAGAGAAAACTCAAATTTCATCGCCAAAAAGTACCCCTTCATTGACGAAAACTCGTTTCGTCGCCAAAAAGTTCAATTTGCTGGCGAAGTTCGATTTCCTCACTAGAAGATACCATTTGGCGAGATAATTCAGTTTTGTCACTAGATATTCGTCACTAAAAATCATTTTTCTTGTAGTTACCAAACAAACTTACACATGAACATAATAAGTGGTTACTATTTACACCATATTTTATCACCTGTCGATAGGGCTGCAAACAAACCGAACTTTAGAATATTCAAGTTCGTTCGTTAAGGTTTTAAACGAACTCGAGCCGAGCTCGAACTCACAAAAAAATTGACGAGCCGATCTCGAGCTGAGCTTGCCTAGGTTTGATTCGAACTCGAACATGTTCACGAGTCTTAACGAGTCAAAATACTATATATTTATGCTCTCATACAGGTCTAAAATTGTAATTAAAATTTTTATTTTGCACATAAATAAGCTCATACATTTATAAAATTATGAAAATATATCAAAATTTTAAGTTTGTAGTACTTTTAAAAGTTTTATATTCATATAAGATATAAAATTTTCATTATGAACATGTAAAAGTTCTTACATGTTCAAGGTTATATGTGAAATTCTTACGAAATATATGTACTCTAGGTTTGCGAGCCCAACCGAGCCGAATATCGTCGAGTTCAAGTTCGGCTCGTTTATGGACCGAGCCTAAAATTAGGGTCCAGGTTCGGCTCGTTTAGTAGACGAGTCGAACTTGAACGAGCTATTGCCGAATCGAGCCTCGAATAGTTCACGAACGGCTCAGTTCATTTGTAGCCCTACCTGCCAATATCAATAAAAAGGTGCCAATAATTATGTGTCGATAAGAAAAATTAGGTGTCCATGAGTTTTCTTATCGATTTTATTATTTTTGAAAAATCTTAGACCGCCTAGGTTTAATAATTTGCTAGGTTTAATTTTTTTATCTCAATAAAATATCAATATCAATCGATATATAAATCAATCACCAATAGAAAGCAATTAAACAGATGAACACCAGGATATACGTGGAAAACCCTAAATGGGTAAAAAACCACGGGAAGGAATCAAAACCACTATAACCATTGTGCAGTTACAGATATACCTATCTAAACGAAGTAAATCCTTACAACGTTCTAAGTATCACCTGCCGAGTCACACGTACACCGCACCCAATGATCTTGATCGCCAACGCCTTGAATCGCACAAGCCTTCCAAAAACTTCTTCCAGAAATCCACCGGAAGAAAACACGAAGTTGATTGATGATTGAAGTAGAAACCTCTTGAAGCTTTGATTAAAGATCCATGGATATTTTTTTTGCTTCAAGATTCACTCTCAATACTCTAGGGTTTTTGTGGGTTTGGAAACAAGCCGCTCTCTCTCTTTTCTGTCGCAGCCCACATGCCCTAGAAATCCAACAGCCAACTCCTTTTATAGAATACAAAGACCCGATCAATCGCGCGTGAAGTCGATTGATCGCTTGTAGAATCATATACGAACTGAGTTACCCGATTGAATAACCGATTGATCCCACAATCGATCTATGAGGGTTGAAATTGCAAATCACGGCCTATGATAATTTGGAGCCACCTGATTGATAAGCCGATTGATCTAGGCGGAAACCGATCGTCTACTAACCCTCGAATTACATTAAAAAAGGATTCCTTCCACTCTATTCCTATACAGACTTGCTACTTAGAAAATTAAGGAAAAATAATAAAATTACAACTCGATATTAATATGTGTTTTGTCATACGGAATTGCCAAAATAAGAAGACTCCGGAATTTGGTCCTTACAATTTTTAGTACTTTTATTATTAGTATTTTGTATTTTCATTACATGTGCAGGACACGTGACTTACTTCTATTCATTTGAAAGTTAAGAAGAAACATGGCGTTGTCCTACACATTTGGAAGTTGAAAAGGAGTTATTTAGAGAAGTGGAAGCAAAAGATTATAGAAGAAGAAAAGTAGTTAGTGGAAGTTATTTCCTACAAATTATTGTTTCCTATAAATAGTTCCTTTAGACTTCATTCTGAAGTCTCTCAACAAATGAAATTCTTTATCTTTATTTGTTTTTCAATTTTTGTCTTACTAACCCAATTTTGGGTTATAATTAGGAGTAGGAGTAGAAGAAATATAGACCCTATGTATTGATTTCGTTCAAGAAGATTGGCGTTTGCCTCACAACATTGATTATTTTTATGTGTCGATATGTATCGAAGATTGGGGAAAGTTTCTTTTGTTAATCTTCAACCTTGTTCTTGCCACCAATTTCGCATTTGATTCGATTGTCACATCCGGTGAAGTCCTGAAATACGGCGTCAACCCACATATTCATAGCCGCATTGCTTGCCCTTGTATTTGTTGTTGACTTTGTTTTCCGAAATCTTTATCAATTTTGATCGAGGGAAAAAACTGGTAAACAGTTTCCAGGTTAAATAAGTTTTACTAACATCACCAGCACATCAAAAGCACAAGAGAGAGAGGTATATGATAGGTGCTGAAAACACCCATTTAATCCTCTAATTTAAACTTTAATAGTCCAATCATGGAGTTACTTGATGGATTATAATGATTGAATCGTGTTTGTAGGCTTTGGAGGGTACCATACCATTAAAAGTATCATTTGGAGTCAATATGAGAGCATGGAACGCAAAGGCAGCACTCTGAATCAACCCCGAAGCGAGGATTCACACTCTGGAATTTCAACCCGGGTGGAAATTAGAAACTGCCCAGGCGGTTTTTCCCCAAATCTACGAACTTACAATCTAAAAATTTCGCCCGAGCAGGAATTTAAAACCGCATAGGCGGTTTTTGCCGACTCTGTCGCGAAAATGCGTTTCGAAAGCGTTTTTTAGGCTTTCGTTATAAATAGACTGTTGTTCTAAAATATTGAGAGACAAGTTTACAGAGACAAACACAAGTCAATCCATAGGTTCTTCAAGTTCTTCATCAAATCAAGCGTTCATCCTCACCTCCATGGCTAGCTAAACACCTTTTAGGAGGAAGATGAAAGCCCCGTTCCAAGTAACTCTGTGTATGTGTAGGCATTAGGCTTATTTCTTCGAATCAATTGTTTAACTAAGAACATATTTTCATTATGATCAGATGGAATCATATTAATTCTTTCAATTGGTTGAGTATTTGTACGTACACTCTCAAATACCTAGTTAATCAATGGTTTTCCATGCTTGTGCTTGGGTAACTGAGATGGATTATGCTCGTAGGAAGGATCGTGCCACTGGACAGTCCGTGAAAAAAAGGGGTTGTGCCAGCGAGACGGTTCCGTGCTAGGGGATAGTCCATGCCTGTTAACAACTCAATTATCCTCTTGATAAATTGTGATTTGAATAATAACTCTACCCTACACATAGGTTAGTTACGTGGTCGGGGTGGATTCAAAACCCTAGATTTCTCCCTCACTTGTTTCTCACAAATTTCATCATTTGTTTCCTAAAATCTTCCTAAATTACTTGTTTCCAATTGCTTTTTTCACCAAATTAATAATCGAAGCAAATGTAACTTAGCCAAATTGTCTCCGCGGATTGACCTCAATCTTAACCGCTATTCACTGGAATAAGGGTTAATTCCTTGCTTTTATAAATCTTTTTTTTTACTCGGAACGACACGGTCAGTATAAAAGTCCAAACTCTAAACTTGCAGGCATGGTGACGAAGCTCGTGACATTGTGATGGATCTATATTTCCTCTCTTGTCAGGTCAGTTATGGCTTAAGTCCGAACATTTTAGGATGGGTGGGTTTCTCGGTTGGTCTAGAAGTCGCTACCCTAGTACAATCCACGTCACCCTTAAAGAAAGTGTACTTTAGGGGTAGGCCACTAGTGTGTGTGTGTGTGTGTGTGTGTGTGTGTGTGTGTGTGAGAGAGAGAGAGAGAGAGAGAGAGAGAGAGAGAGAGAGTAGGGCTCTAGGTCTAGGATTAAAAGAACACTGACTTATTAAATTTCCTTTGAATGGGGAATAAGGACAAACCTCAAAAAGTACGGATGGTATACAGGGAATTAGGGATTGTGAAGGATCGAAATCTTGTGCATTTGCTGGAAATATTTATTTTTAGACATTTTTAATAAACCGTTTAAGTTTAACCTCAACTCTAACATCTTTAATGCATCATCATTCATTCTCCAACTTGATAAAGAAAACTACCAAGTAGGTAAAACTAATACATGTAAAAAAATTATTTTCGCGCTTCCTTTCTACCATCTGCACCTCTTTATGGTCTTTTGGTAACATTATCTTTTCATGTGAAAAAGTGAACCAAAAAGGGAAAGTGCAAAATTCATTGCCCTTATATGCAATATAACATTTATCGGTGTTCGATATATAATTTTTTTTAATTAAAAGATTGCTGCAATACACATCCTTATTAAATGAGCTGAGATCTTTCATACACAGCAACCCAAATGCACTCTTATAAACGTCTAGCTACCTACTGAGCAATATTAGCACCGGTTTTGAGCAAAGGCGAGCATGACTTTTGCCCCTTAATATTTACTAACAATAAGGTCGGCCAGATCTGTAGCACTATTCTTCCGATAAGATATTGGAAAAATAACAGCTAAAGAATAGAAGCTCATCAAATAAAAGGGCACAAACTTTGTAAACTAACTAATATAAAGGTTCGACATTTGGAAAAAAAAAAAAAAGTTTAAAAGGCCTGAACCAGGTTCTTATAAATTTTTGTGAAACCTTTTTCTTTTCTTTTTGGAATAGCTTTTATAAATAAAAATCAAGGTATGTAATTTTTTTTTCGAAATACTTTAACAAGTTGTAATATTATTTGTAAAAGCTGAGAAATTTGGGAGAAAAAGGTCAAGACCACCTGCTGAGTAAATGGACGTACGCTGGGTGGCTACCAGTGACAATCCCATCACTGGCGGATGCACGTAGGGACCAGCGTTGGGTTTTGCACCTGCATGTACCCTAACCTATTCATGATGGAGTATTTTTTATGTACTCTCCTAATGAATTGGCTGACCCGTAGAATTAAGAAATTAAAAACTTAATCACTCTTATTTGAGTCAAATGTAACAAAAGCAGCTTACATTTTACTGTTTTTATTTTGATTAATTAACACAATCATCTCGAAAATTTATTTTACGTGGATCAAAAATCATATACACGCGCGCTAGTTTGAAACTTATAATTGAAATGTGTCTTCGTCCTAAATTTCTAAATCTGTCACTTGATTTAATTGTAGTTCCCTTTGAAGGTACTCCCTTCGTCCCAATTTATTGGTATGTTTCAATTTTTGAGTCATTTTTTAATGTGTTACTATATTTTTCAATTTGTAATACAGTATTTTTTAGGATTTTGAAAACTTTGTACCCCTCCGTCTCTTTTTAAGAATTTAGTATTGTCATTTTGGATTATCCCTTAATAACTGTTCATATTGTAAAGTTAGTAAGTAAAAGTTAAGATATTCTCCATTTTGCCTTTAAAAATAGATTTTCAATTTGAAAAAAGTTAGTGGATAAAAATATAATAATGACGTCTCCATAGATGGTAGTTATCAAAAGTTATAACCCTCTCTCCATCCGAAATTGTTGCTCCTATTTCGGGAATCTAACTTTTTATGAACAGTACATATATAATTGTACCCAAAAAAGGAAAGTAGTACAAACTTTTCTTTGTTAACTTTTTAAATTGGTCTTTGTTTTGAAACAGCCAAAAATGAAAGAAGTAGCAACATTTTGGGACGGAGATAGTAACTTTTAAAGTATAATAATGATCTCTCCATAAAAAGTTAAATTTACAAAGTAAGACACTTAAAAAGAGAAGGAAAGATTATTATAGAACTAATCGAGAACTATCAAACAAAATTTATATTTATATCTTTTGAAATTTGTATTACAAAATATAAGCAATTAAAAGGTGAAACGAACGTCGAAAATGAAAAACAATTCGAGAGGGTGGGAGCAACAAATACTTCAATACCAAAGGGTAAAGTGACTTTTCACGATTTTTTATGTAATGTATTATGAGAGAATAATCTATGTTGATTTTTTTTTTAAAAATAATTACTTTTTGGTAGTGGAATGAGACCTTAGGTAAAAAAGAAAAAAAGTTACTCCTGCTAAGAGCATCATTAGTGGTATACTCAAATATGGATACTCAAATATTGTCACATCACATTTTGAGTATTCATTTAATGGATTTCTAAGTTTGAGTATTTACCCTTTTACAATGGTTCATTTTTGTCAATAATCAAAAGAAGGGAAAAAGTTGATAGTTTTGAGTATCAAAGTTGATTATTGGGAAAAGATTGGTAGTTTTGAGTATCCAAATGCCAAAAGTTGAGTATTTGGAAAAAATATTGTTAACTTTGAGTATTTATCCAAATATCATTGTGAGCCTCTTTTTATGTATCAAAATACTCATCTTTGAATATTTTTAGTTTTAAGTATACCATTAATGATGCTCTAACATGTTCACACTGGACAAAAGTTGTTTCTCATTTTGTAAGTTGACATATGAGAGAGAGAGAGAGAGAGAGAGAGAGAGGTAGGGCCGTAGGGGACGGGGGTGTCTACCCCTTGAAGGGCCATTCATCGAAAAGGAGGTAATAAATGCAAATAAAAGAGGGGATTTCTTTGGCAGAAGAGAGAAAAGATGGATGTGAGATATGAGTGATGAATCATTTTGTAATCGATTGCTTTATGATTGACGAAGATGAAAGAGAAAATGTGAAAGAGAAAAGGGTGCACGTTTTACTGACAGCCTACTGAGTTGATAATAAGGCAAGAAAAAAACAAAAAAATCACACTTTAGTATAGTTTTTCACTTTTTATACACTATTATACATTTTTATATATTTTTCACACACTTTAATATTTTTTTAAATTTTAACGATAGCCTATAGATTTATTTTAGAATTTTCTAGAGAAAAAAGCATTTGAAAAAAAAAACCCCCAAAAGGATCTATCTTTAAAGCTTTTTGCTTTATTGGTAGAAAACTTTTGTAGAGTACAAAGGTAAGGGCAGAGAGGTGTTGCCATCACGAGGTTATGATGGCATTATGATAAGCAAATGTAGTGGGGAAATAGAATGGTGGTCTCTTTTTGTTACAGTGTTTTAACTGCCCGAGGTGGTGGGGACTTCTGTGCAAAATAGGAGACCTTATTCAATGCCCCTGAATGCATGCACCAATTGGTGTTACATACTCCCTTCCCTTTTCACTGCACAATATGACGGGGTCACTGTCTTGGACCTTATCACAATGTGCGGTGGAAAAGGCAATCAATAATTTTTTGCGTCCTTGTCAAGGTTTTGAAATACGTAGTGAACATGTCGGTGAGCATTTTTTTGGTTAAATACCAGTCGATTTCGGCCAATACTCGATCAGTAACAGACTGTACCAGGGTATTTGTAACTCCATGTTTCTTTTAAATAAATGTATGCTTTATGCTAAATTTTTCAACCTAGAAAAACAACTCTAAGAGATAAATCCGAAATTGAAGCAAGGTTATCTCACAGTTACTAGTAACAAAACCGGTCGTCTAGTCGAACTTATATAAAATCATACTTGGTATTTCAATTTCTCCTCATTACCGTAGAGTCGTAGGCTGTAAACGAACTGAGTTGCTCACGAGATGTTCAATGCTCGGCTCGTTTAGTAAATACTCCCTCTGTCCCATTTAGATAACCCATTATTCCATTTTGGGACGTCCCAAAATGTAAGTCCACTTTCCACATCAAGCCTTAGAAACTTAGTAAAATTACATTATTACCTTTTTATTTAAATTAAAGTAGGACTACCTACATCAAATCAAATTACATTTTGAGAGGGCATAAATAAAAAGTTGAACACATTTTAATGTAATCATTGTGTTCCCTTAAATAGTTGGAAATCCCAAGTAGGACTATCAAAATGGACGGAGGGAGTATAACTGACTAGACTCGCTAAGAGCTCAACTTATTTATAACTGAGCCGAGCTCGAGCTCAAGTTATTACCTTCAGCTCGGCTCGTTTACATCCCTAATTACGTAAATTCTAAACTTTTAATGCACATTTTTTATTTATTATCATAGAATCATGTCAAATCTTCGATTAAGGTTTTTATTACCATACAATCATGTCAAATCTTGGATTAAGGTTTTTGAAGGAGTCCAAAGTGAGTACTTAGTCCTCCTTTGTTACTCATACATGATACATTGTCGTGTTTTACTGCCCAAAGTGGTAGAGAGAGAGAGAGAGAGAGAGAGAGAAATGAGAGATGGAAAGGGACAGGAGAGAGGGAATTGTGCTTTGGGTGTGAGAATGAGCTTTCACATCTCTTCGTCCCTCTCTCTGACCGTATTGTCTGCCCCGCATTTAAAGCGCGCTGTGTGTACCACGACTTTGACGACTACCACTCACACCATTGTCCAAGAATATTTGCCCCAAAACTATGGGTACCGACGAATTACGTATTGGTATTGATAGGGTTCGATGCTTTTGTAGGACCCGCTCGTGTTCTACACAAATAATTGGAGTTGTTCGTCAAATAAAGAGTACTGCTACGTACACAGAAAATATACCTAGAAAGTATTCAGAATTTAAAATTCAATGGTCCAGATTCACTTGAAGTGAATCTTCTGGACCGTTAAAGTTCAAATTTTGGACACATTCTGAATACTCATTCAAGTTACCTAGACTTTCTGTCAAATAAATTACAATGATCCAAAAAAAAAAACAATTAAATTTTTTTTTTGTTGCAGTGTCTCCCATCATAACATAAACAATTAGAAGACATAACATAAACAATTAAATGACATAACATAAATTATTAGAAGGCATAACATGTTACGATTGGAGTACACCAAAAGAGGGTAACATTGTAGCATTTTTCGATTAAATTTTTTTTTTGAACAGCTTAACCTTTTAAGTAGGTTTGAGTTCATCCAAGTTATATTGAGCCCAAGTGATGTGGTAGAATCTCTGCGTTTACTCCCGAGAAATTAGGCCTTAAGAACGTAGTGCCGGGGTCAATGCATTGTACAAACTTCCAACAGGGTTTGATCCAATCATTTAGGAATTTGTTTTTATTGTCAGTAACTCTTGAGCCACCTCACCTCAAGTGTAAGCGTGGGAAAGGATTGTGGGAGGGATTATAAGCATTAAGTCTGAGGTGTATGCAAACTGATTCGAGACACTCTGCATTACCAAAAGAATAATCAAGAATTTGGAGTCTTTTTTTTAGCCCTTCTAACTGGGTTACTCGGAGGTCGATCGAAGGAAGATTAGGCCCAAATCATAGTCCGCCCATGTGACAACTAAATTATGAGTTTGGGCTTTGTTAGGCTGGTAGGATAGGCAGAGAAGACAAACCATGGGCTATGGTCCAAATAGCAACCAGATTCCAAATCTGCCGCTTGATACGAAACATGAAAACTTTTCCCTAAATTCACCTGAAAATGAGATGTGTACGTGCATTCCAAATCTCACTCACACATTTCATTTTCGGGGGATTTAGGGAAAAGTTTTCATGTTTCGTACTCTTTTCCTTGAAGGTACTCTCTTTGTCCCAATTTATTTGTATATGTTTTCGTGTCATTTGTTAATTGCTTATTATATCTTTCAATCTATAATACAATATTTTTTAGGATTTTGAAAACTTTGTACCCTCCGTCTCTTTTTAAGAATTTAGTATTGTAATTTTGGGTTCTCCCTTAATAACTGTCCATATTGTAAAGTTTAGTTAAGTGGAGTAAAAGTTAAGATATTCTCCATTTTGCCGAAAAAGTTAGTGGATAAAAGTATAATAATGACGTCTCCATAGAAGGTAGTTGTGGAAAGTTATACTCCCTCCGTCCCAAATTGTTGCTCCTATTTTGGGAATCGAACTTTTTATGAACAACACATAATTATACCCAAATGGTTGGAGTCGTTCAATTGGTAAACGCCGCCGTGATCTCTACTGGGTTTTCACGGTTTTCGCTTAAAGGCAATGGTGACCTTCCGCGATAGTGGGTGTTTGGTGTTTGTTCGTTCTTTTTCCAAAGGTTTGTCGGTGGTGGCGTCGTGGTGGTCATGATGATGAGCTGACGTGGCTGTTTGGTGGATCTCTGTCTTAAACTAGTGGGGAGGCGGCGGCCAGCGGTGGAAGATGTAGCATTGGAAATTTTGGGTTTGGTTATTGGGCTTCTTATTATGGGCTTATTGCTGTATTTGGGCATTTTAGCCCACAAGGTTTTGTTAGCACTTATTTGTTATATTTGGGCGTTTTAGGTCCTCAGGTTTTAGGGTTTCATCTCTTTTGGTGTGTTTGGGTTGGTCCCATTGGGCTGTACTACCCAATTTTTTGTTGGAGTCCCCTTCCCCTTTCCTTTAACAAATGTTCCTTTTGCTGATAAAAAAAAATTGCTATTCCAAATAAATCATTAAAAGACATAACAAAGGCATAACAAATTAAAACTCATTAGAATGCATGCCATTTTTCAAAATGGCACATCGTATGACTCACTTTTTTTGCGGTGTTCCCCATCATGACATAAACAATTAGAATGTGTAACATAAACCATTAAAAGACATAACATAAATCATTAGAAGGCATAACATGTTACGATTGAGATACACTGTAAGGGGTTAACATTGTAGGCTTGTAGCACTTTCCAATTAATTTTTTTTTTTTTGAACAGCTTAACCTTTTAAGTGGGTTTGAGTTCATCTAAGTTATATTGGGCCCAAATAATGTGGTAGACTCTCTGCGTTTACTCCCAACAAATTGGGCCTTAAGCACGTAATGACGGGGTCAATGCATTGTACAAAACTTCCAACAGGGTTTGATCCAATCGTTTAGTTTTTCTTTCGGATCTTGAATTCCGAGTGAAGGTAAATGATTGAATCAAGCATTTATTAATTTAGGCTGAGTTTTCCACTCGATTTTATCCGATAAAATCTCAGATTTTATCAAAAAAATCTCCCACTTGATAAAAGCTTGGCTGGGATTTTATTAGTGCAATTTCTCTAATGTTAGGAGAAATTACTGTTTTGCCCACAACCCATTAATTTTGTCTGGAGTCATTACACAAAACACAAATACACAGACACACCCCAGCCTCGTTGAGTGTGTGGAAAGCTAGATGGAGGATGATGAAGAAGCCATCTGGTTATAGTATTAAGAAGCACAAGAAATTTGTCCTTATTTCCATGGCAATTCACAATTACATTCGAATCCATTGCCCGTCGGACAAATTTTTCCAGGAAGCCGAAATGTCAAATGAGGACTATGTCAGTAATAACACCAAATCCCGGTCAGACCATCGTGGTGGTGGACGGAACCCACGAGATAGTGCAAGGCTAAGTTAAGGGGGAGATTGAATGATGTAACCAAAAAAAAATTTCATTTGCACTTGACCATGTATTTATGGTGGATGTTGATGAATGGGGGAAAAGTAAATATTTCGTAAAAAAAACTTGGTACCGATGGGTAAGTTTTTAACATGATGAAAGAAAAGAAGGGCAAATTGGTAAATAAGCCATTGAGAGGAGATTTTATCAAGTGAAAAAATAATGTGATTTTATCACCCCCTCATAAAACTCAACTAAAATGAAAAATCTCATTTTATCAAGTGGGAAACTTAGCCTTAATAAACAACTTGAATCATTTAAATGAAAGTACTTATAATTATGCGATTGAGTAATCTGATTATTTTTCTTTACGAGTATCTGCCTGGATTTAGGAATTTGCTTTTATTATCAGCAACTCTTGGGCCACCTCACCTCAAGTGTAAGCGTGGGAAGGATTGTGGGAGGGACTACTCACTATAGATATAAAGTCCGAGGTGTACACAAACTGACTCGAGACACTCTGCATTACCAAGAGAAATAATCAAGATATACCTAGGATGTCGTAATCAAAAAAAGAGAGGCCCAAATCATAGTCTGGGGTCCTTTTATTTTTCTTCTAGGCCTTTTAACTGGGTTGCTCGTAAGTCGATTGAAGGAAGATTAGGCCCAAATCATAGTCTATGAGCTATGGTCCAAATAACAACCAGAGGTTTTTAAAAAACTACCTTTCAGAAGCATTTGTGAGTTAAAACCTTCTACCTTAAGGTTGGATTTTGCTTCTGAAAAGTAGTTTCACCAATGCCATCACCACTGTTTCTTGAATCATTAAATTGGGGAGGAATTACAGAAAGAGGAAAAATAAAATAAAAGAAAAATAAATACTGGAAGGCACGGTTTGGACGAGTCACTATAAACTCTAGCAGCACAAATTCAAGTCGCGGAAACCACCTCTCTCAATATAGGGTAACATATGTACATCTCTCGTTCACTCCGTGGCCATTTTTTCTTTAGCTTATTCAGTTCCCTATTTTCTTTTCTTTCAATAAGCTTTTTTCTTTACGTCTATTAATCATGATCTGAACACAACTAAGAAAACAATAAAAGGTAGGAAGGATTATGCCTAATCTACACCTTGACCAAAGTCCAGCAAAATTCATCCCTAATAATTTCCTTACTCAACCCAAGAGGCTTTATGGAGATACACTGCTATGTAACCAAACTGCAGCCCTAAATTTGTTTTCTCAACAACTTTCGGGATTGGCGCAGTGGTAATCACCTGACAACCAGGAGCCCCCGTGAAGCTTTTGGTCTAGAATTCAACCACTACCTGCATGTTTAAGATTGATGTTTTGGATCAGTCTATACATAGTTTTGCCCTGACCGGTAGTAGATGGGTGAAATTTGTCCACCAAATTACTCGGTCCAATGGACCAGATACCAACTTCTCGAAAAACAAATCCTCAGCAACGGGAAAAAAAAAAAAAAAAAAGACTCCCCAAAGAAGAAATACCAGAGTGATTTAACAATATGCTTCCATATCATAGATAAAATAGTCCTCCCATCTCAGACGCAAGAAACAGCATCAATTAAGCAAACAAATACTACTGTGGCACACATTTGATGAAAGTAATTCTACACAACATTCAAAAGATTTATTTTTTACATAGACTAACTTTACCAGCATTAATTCAACCTGAAACTTTAACTGGTTCATGATGGTGGCGACGAGCATGCCGGGCAGAAGAGTAAGCAGAAACTGCTGATCCAGTCACGGTCAAGGAATGCTTTGCAAGTTCCACACTTTTCTTCGTTGCCAACCACACAGTCCAAAAGAATCCAATCCAACCTGATACAAATTAGATTTTCAAGTCTCAGGCAAGAATTAGAGAAACAAAATAGTGATGATATCAGAAGCAAATTAATTACAACATTCGGTGAGGTTGAACTCGTATAAGCACTAAAGAAGAAGAAGAGTACACAACAACTCTTCCAATTGGATTTGGTGTGCATGTGGCGGACACGCAACCCCAGTTAAACAAGTGGCTCAGATAAATATCAACTCTATCAGGGCATTTTTGTGTTCAGCTAAAGGGGTAAAGGCTTCTATGGGGAGCAGGTCTTTGTGTGCTAGTTGGGGACTGCCAGAGAACTCTATTCTCCAAATCTGAGACTGTTAATAGTAGTTTCATGGATAGGGTTGTTTTGCTTCCTTGTTTTGCATAGTTAAGCCTTGTTAAGGTCAAATGTTGGGTTGTAGTTTTGCCAGGGCTATTTCTCTGGTGGGGTTCTTTTTGATTGGTTGGTGCTTTATAAAGTACTTATCAAAGAAAAAAAAACCAGTCAAGCTCATTGAAGGCCAAATGATACAGCCATGGAGGACATGGGGAAAAGCAGCATGAGAAAAAAGGAATACAAAGACAGCTTACCTGTAGTAATCAGAACAGCTATGATTGCAGAAATTGTTGCAGTGGAAATGACAAACACAGCTACAGATAATGCCCCAATATAAATGGCTGTCATGCAGGTAAAAAAAAGGGCCAAGAAGCCCCCTGCTGCTGCTAGAGACATGAGAAGAGAAATTACAATGGCATTGACAGTTGCTGCCACAAAGAAAAGCATAAAGACCATCAGCCCAGTCAAGGCCAGAAGAGTGATTGTCCCAACCTGCAGCAAGTTTTGATATATGGATGAAGTTATGGTCCAAAAGTACAGAAAACCAATTAAGAACAAGAATAAGAAGCAAAGGGGCGAGATTCTGGGGGTTTCAACTTTAACCAGTACAAGCATATATCATCTAATGCTTGCAAGATGCTCTATACCCAGCGAAGAGTCTTTCACATTAAAAAATTTAGACATCTGATGATCTTATTGTTACTTCGGAAGTTGATTAGGCAAAGAGATTTGTATGAAATTTCAGCATCTCACATCCACAAGTTCAAGAATCAATCAACTGATATTTCTAACCAACTACTGCAACGATGAATATACATCTCATTCTTGTGAATCCATATGCTCCATATTAACAAAGCCAAACTACTGTCACCAATTAAGATGATTGCTGCAGCAAGGCAAAACCCTCTTTTCACTCAAGATGGACATATTCTCAAATGCATAGATTCTTTGCAAATATGAAGACAAGTAGAAAGAAAGCTATTTGATGCACAAGATTGTATGCATGTACCAATATCTATGCTATAAACAAGTATCAATAACCAACAAGTGTAGCGGATGAAGGGGACAGCTACTGTAACATTGGCAATGAAGAAAGGGACCCCCGCTCAGGGAACCGACATACTACACTAGGTAGAGATCCAGAAGCATGTGAGTGAACAACATTTCATGTACAAAATAACATTGCATATTACATACTAACTGATGATTAGAACTTAATTCCCCAAAGGAGCACCCTAGTCTACTGAAGATAGTCATCATTTTTCATCAGCAACCATTGACTCCTATCAAAAACGACTAAAGGAGAATCAACATACCGGCTTCATTTTTCAGTAGATTTCGAGAAGAGGATCAAGAAGATCTTCAGAAAATGGGCTTATCACAACATATATCACAAAACTATCTTCTACATGATGACAACAAGAATCTGGTATCTCTAATTCACTAAGCAACACTCACCTTCTAGTATCAAAATAAGAATCAGGCTTCTCTCAAAGAAAGCCATTGCCGCATTGTACACCAGCACCTGGCCCCCTTAGAAGTGGATCATCCGAGAAACATTAGCATCGCCTACTCCTCCTTTTCTCAACGGGGTTCAAAGCTAATCTAGGCTGAAAAAGGGATACCTACAGCACCTGATTTAACAGGCCTGGTCAGGCTCTCCCACCGGAGGGGGGAGGCCACTTGTGGGGTTTGCTGATTTTCCCAGTGGATTCTGTCATTTCAGCGAATACATAGTACTCTCTGTCCCTATCTTAGTTCAAAAATGATGTCATTTTTTCGATCAGAGAATAAATTTTTTTGAACTACCAACTAAAAAACTGCTACCTCAAATTTCTTTTTGCCTCTTTGTTATTTTCACATCCCAGATTTCAATACAGATTAATCAATTCAAGATTTTTCTCTTGTTATCTCTTGCACAACACGATTTGTACAAAAATCGCAATAGCGTTGTGCCCGGGCGTCTAGTATACATACATACATCGATATGTACACGAATTGATGTACATGAAGATGTATAATCGATTTAAAGGTTCATGAAACTCACAGACACAACAAGGAGGGCACGGAGCGGGCTCCCACGGCGGGTCCATTGAAGAACATCCTGACCCGAATTCCTCGAAGCGTCGCGTAGAAGAGGGACGTTAGCAGATAGAGATCCTTTAACCCGGCGCACAAAAGGATCCGACGCGTACCTGCTGTTCGGATCCGGAAAGAAAACCTCAGCCACCAACCGCCGCAGAACGCCGTAGAGTGTCACTCCCTTTTCTTCTTCCTTGTGGCTTTTTCCGTTCTCAATCACCTCCGTGTACACGCCGTTGGAATTCTCAATCGGATCCTCGTACTCTGCCATTTCTCTCTCTCTCTCTCTCTGCGAGGTTTCAGCGTCTGTGAGTGTGAGTGAGTGACTGGTTTTTTTAGTTGAAATGGTAAGGAGATCCTCGAGTGTAAGAGATGATCGTTATCTACTGAAAAAGAAAGGGTAAATTACACGATACCCCTCAAATATTACTGAAATCCAAGATTTTCAACTTACGTATTGTTTAAGAAAAAGTTCAGAACACAATTTCAGGCACAACTGTATTTGGAACGGTCGAATGTATTCGGGTTTTAAAAGTTTAGAAAATACAATTGTATCCGAAAGTGGGTTTTAAAATTTATGCTCTTATCATTGGTCAAGTTTAGGGAACATAAATAGCGTAGTAGTTAAGTTTAGTTACAGTCAATTGCAGTCTATTATCATATAAACACCTATCCGTGGGGAAAATGTCTATAAATATATATTTTGTTGCACATATCTGGTCACATTATGCGTTTAGAGTAGTCTGATACAAGCAAGTTCTACAAAGTGAGAGATTAACATGCATCGGACTGTCCACCATTTTTATATATGTAGCATATTCTACTCGAAATTCGTTAGTTATGTTTTTGCAACAACTTGAGTATTTTTTTGACGATGTACAAACTAAATTAGTCTAGCCTTGTCCACTGGTTTTGGTGGAGCCCAACCCTCGGACTCAAAAGATTTGGATGCAATCTCCACCTCCTTATTCTACCCTTTCTCCCATGCCAAGTATATGTAAATTTATAAAACTAGAGAAGCATATTATACATATCAATTCTTAGGAGGTGGCTAGTGTGATTTACCGATCGCAAAATACTACTCCCTCTGTCCCAATTTGTTTGCTCACTACGAAACTACGTGCAATTTTCAAACTAAAAATTAATGTATTTATCAAAATAATTTTTGAAATTTTTTTGCACCGTATTAAAGTTTTCAATGAGATCTATCAAACAAGATCCATATTGATTAGAAAATTATTTTTGCAAGTACATTATTTTTTAGTTTGAAAATTGCACGTAGTTTCGTAGTAAGCAAACAAATTGGGACGGAGGGAGTATAAATCATAAAGTTGAGTTTCACCCGGGGATGGCTTACATGATATGTAATTGACTTTAAATTTATTTAGTAGTACAGTATTTCTTTAAATATTCATCATGATTTAAATATTTTTAAATAGTTTGGAAAGGATTCTGATCATCTCGGGTGTATGTTTTGGACCGAAGAAGACAGTTCACATTTAGACTTCACTAGTATATTCAATGGTTCAGGTTTTTTTTTTTTATAAACTCTTACCGCTAAGCGTTTAATTAAGTGTAAATTTGAACCATTGATTGCAGCAAATAGACTGTCCAAATCATGATTGTTTCCTCAAGTCCAAAACATGAACCAGAAAGGATTCAATTTCTTTTGGAAGGATATGAATCCTCTTCAATCCATGCTTTGGATGAGAGGTGACAATCCACATTTAGATTGTCCATTGGTATATTCAATGGTCCAAATTTGTTTATAAAACTCCTATAAGTAAAAGTTGACTTTCATCGGTGAGAGTGAGCAAATCCGAAAAATTGAGAAAATAGACAATCAAGAGCATGATTGTTTCCTCGGGTTAATATCGAGTTCAAAATATGGACGGGGAAGGATCAATTTTTGGGAAAAAGGTGTGGAGGCTTTTGGTTGGAGGAATGAAGTTTTAATAAGAACAAATTAAGAAAAGTGCTCATGGCAAAAAGTCATAGGCCGACTAACTTGGTTTTGTATAAAGTGGGGGATAATTGGATGTTGAGAGCTTTACTTTTTAGTAATGGGATGTAGACACGTGTGGACCCTTCTGGATATCTGGATACATCACAGCCGTTCAATTTGTTGTTGAATCTTTCTGAGATGGGACACGTGGCTCTAGTTTCTTCCATGTCATCATCGATATTGGATTGGTGAAAGGGGATAGGATATGTAAGAGATAAATTTTGGGGCCCACTTCGTAATGGTTGCTTATGTCGGCAGGTACGTCACCTTAAAACACATACTCCAGTAACTCCACCGAGGTGGTAGACTGGCTGATAGGCCAGTTGGCCTCCACAAAGGAGATTCAGATTCGAGTCTCGCCCTCGAAGTGGTATTGAGAAGATTTTGGTAGTATTATTCTACTATCAGCTTCTACTGGGGTGGTGGTGTGGTGACGGCTTGTTCTCACGGACAGTAGCTATGGCTCAACCGGACATTCCACAGCTGGTCAGGAGCCTCTATGGTCACACCCAAAGGGAGTTGCTACGCTGGTCGCTCCCTCCCACCCTTTTTGCAGTTCAAAAAAAAAAGTCTTATATATGGAGTACATTTATTTGCATGTCTACTAATTTTTAATTGCTTATTTTTTTCAATAAATAATATTTTTTATAATTTTGAAAATTTTGTATAATAAGACTAATCGACAACTATCAAATGAGATTGATATTGAATATATATAACATTATCTATTTAAAGATATAAATAATTTTTTGAGGTGTCGTGAATAGTGTAAGTGGATAAGAAATTTGAGGCGGATGGAGTAGCAATTTTAATACAAGCATCAACTTAAATAAATTGTTCGTTCTATTTGATTGTTTTACCAGACAAATGTAATCTACACATTGTGTTAATTTACAATTTTAATTTTCTATTCAGGATGAGTTTCCACTGTAGTATTTTTAGTATTTTCGGCAGTTAAAAAGTGAGTGCGATAATACCAAAAGTACTTTTAGTAGTAACTCAGCCTTAATCCTGAAGGGCAATATTCAAGTAGGGATATGTTTCTAAGTATGTGGAGGGAGAGAAATTTATCCTCTGTATCTTTTAAAAAATCGCTACGTCGATGTTTTTAGATAACTCAGATATCCAAGCTAGCTTACATACACTTCAACTAATTCAAGAGCCAATCCCGCCGCCTACTCGCGGAAAGCCCAATTAAAGCTGATCCAAAACTCCGTATAGACTGGCCCAAAGGAACTGATAGCACTCGGAATGTTCGAACCTGAGACCTTAGGAAAGATGAAACCCCTATGTCTCCTTTTTTTTTTTAACAGCGAAATTATTATTTTATTAATTTTTGGTATTGATACGGAAACCCCTAAGTCTCAAACCTTGATCATGACGCTAATCCGTAGGTTTTTTTTTTTTTCCTTAAGCATGTTAGGCGAAAATTCAGAACAAAGAGTCTACAAACACAATTACGGACACAACAATATCAGAAACCGTTCATTATTTATAAATCCATGTGCATGAAACGATTCCGGTCGGAGTTATGCCTGTGTTGAGTTTGTAGCATTGATCAATTGATAAACCAATTTGTAGTTGTTCGACGTACATGGTGTGGAAACATCCAACTCAAAACCAATTGTCAATGAGTGGAGAGGTCCCAGCATATATTAAGGCCTCGTTTGATTCGTGGATTAACTGTCTGGGATAGGACTAGTTGTACCACTTTATAAGTTATCCCATGTTTGGTTCCCAAATAACTCTCGGGATTATTAATCCCGGTACTATTTTTATCCAATATGGGGGTACTATATAATCCCAGGGGAGGTGGGATTGAGTGGGATTAACAAAGATGGGATTGTTTTCGAAAATATTTGGATGATTTTGGAATTCTTCTAAAAAATGTTTTTCAAATTGTTTTTTTATTTTTATTTTTTAGAAAATGTGTTTCAAAAACTTTATTTTAAAAAAAAATGTTTTCAAAAAATGCTTTCCCAAAAAAATACTCCCTCTGTCCCTTTTTAAATGTGTGCTTTGGGAAACGTGTATTTTTTAGGACGTAAAAAAATATATTTCTACTCAAAATTTTTGAAATTTTTTTGCACCAAATTAAAGTACTCTTTGAGCA
>JAXBDA010006009.1:0-22189 GCA_036023075.1 Gaultheria prostrata | reverse complement strand
AATGATTCGCTTGGAAAAGGTGTATTTTTGTGGACGTTAAAAAAGGCACCTCCGTATAAAATTTTTAATTTTTTTGGCACCAAATTAAAAAAAATTTAACATATATCTAGTTGCACGTATTTAAAAAAAATTTAAATAGAATTTCATCCCGTATGGAATTTCATCACGTATTTAACATATATCTAGTTGCACCAAATTAAATAGAATTTAAAAATTTAACATATTTAAAAAAAATTAAAAAATTATATAGAAAAATATGTTTTTTAGGGGTTTGAAATTGCACGTATTCCCGTATGGATCACTTAAAAAGTGACGGAGGGAGTATAATCTATATATTTATCTAGTTGTTGGAGATAATTTAGGCACCCTAATTAATAAATTTAACATATAAACATCTAATTACTAATTAAAAATAACGAGTCTTTACAATCTACCCCCTAAACAGAATTTCATCCCCGAAATTAAAAATAGTTTCTCGGTTCTCAAACAGATGAGGATGTGTTCGGGACACGCTAAGTACTTTTGAAGCATGGACACGTAGAATACGTTGTACACTCGAGCTATCCACAGCGGCAAGGCTGCACAATATGCAACCTCCCCAATAGACTCTAAAACCTCGAACGACCCAATAAATCTAGGTGAAAGTTTCCCCTTCTGCCCAAAACGGATAACTCCTCGCCAAGGCTGAATCTTCAAAAACACGTGATCTTTGACACTGAAAATCAGCGGTCGAGTTCTTCTATCAGCGTAACTCTTCTGTCGACTCTGGGCTGTCACCAATCGCTGCTTGATTAGTTGCACTTTCTCGGTCGTCTCACGAACAAGGTCTGGTGCTAACAAACTATTCTCTCTGACATCCGTCTAACGGACTGGAGATCGACACGGTCTTCCATATAAAGCTTCGTAAGGAGCCATCCTGATGCTAGCCTGATAGCTGTTATTGTAGGTGAACTCCACCAAAGGTAAATGATGCTCCCAACTTCCTTTGAAATCCATCACGCAGGCTCTAAGCATGTCCTCTAACGTCTGAATAGTCCGTTCTTATTGTCCGCCATTCTGTAGGTGAAAAGTAATCCTAAAATAGAGACCTGCATTTAAGGCGGTTTGCAAACTCTACCAGAACTGAGGAGTAAAATGTGGATCTCGGTCTGACACGATCGATACCGGAACTCTGTGTAAGCAAATAATCTCATCGACGTAGAGGTGGCTATACGACTCCATGGTGTCAGAAACTCTCGAACCGACAAGAAGCGTGCCAACTTGGTCAAACGGTCAAAGATGGCCCAAATAGTGTAATTTCTTTGAAGTGAACCTAAAATCTTATCTCAATCTCTAAAACTTCTATCGGTAATGTGTTGTCGAGTCCGTAATAGTTCCTCCTGTAACATGCCGAAGTTTTCTATTTGATCAACATCTTGTATCTTTGAAATACATTGTGAAGTGTAGCGAGGCGATCAAATCTAGTTCACACGCTCTTCTTTTGTCGACAGTATGTTGGAGTTTGAATTCACCGTTAGACATCTTGTATCTTCTTTGTTAAAAGAGTGGATGTCGCCCACAATAACGTATTTAGTGGAATAAATCCTTCCTCTTGCCGCCTTTGTAGTTGAAGTATCAAATCTTTGGACTCCTTCTAATGCCGAACGAAATGCTATCATCGATAGTGGTGTGATTCCAAATTACAGTTGACGGTGAAGTCTCACCCGTAATGCGCATAAAAAAATGTTAGTTAACAGGAAAGAATTTCAGATTCACTTGACTCAAGGAAGTCCTTACTTCTAAAGTTGCCCAACAATTATGGTTCAAAATCAATGTTCTGAAATTGAAAAGTTGTAATACTCCAACAATTATGGTTCAAGGTTTAACACGTTTAAAAAAATATGTGTTGCAAGAGGTAACACAGGTTTTCACGAGAGGAGTGGATAAACTATGCAAGGTTCTAGAAAACATTGAGAGTTCAAGCGATGAAAATACAATTTACTCGAAGGGTCTAGATATTATGGATCCTGAACACTGGAATTTAAGGTAGTTATGATCGAGATTAATCAATGATAATCAGTGTTCAACATATGAATGAAACAAGCAAATGAAGGTTTCACAATGGATTTAGGGTTACACAACTGCGACAATAATGATTCAAGGTTCAACAAAAGAGCGAAACTTAACGGGTATTATAACTTGCAAAAGTAAAGTATTAGGATTAATAGAAGTCCTCATAGAGAAGTGAATCTACCCACAGTAGAAGTTTGGAAAACAAGTATGAGGTTAAGATGTGAAGAACCAAACTAGATATTTGCATTGAAACAATTTTGGCAAAACATATTACAAATTAAATATCCAAGCGTAGTTTTTAATGAAGGTTCAAATCAGACAAGTATATAAATGGTTCACGAGATCATTCTGGCAACGAAACGTCTATTGCAAAATTCGAGAGGATTTTATTAGCTAACCAAGAGCTTGAAAATGAAGTGGTTGTTGAAGTTAGACAACTCAAAGAAAGATGAGTGCCATGAAGGTTTAAGTGGTTCAATAGGCAAGAATTTCAAAAAAACAAATCCAAGCTCAAGTATGATTTGCGAGTCTAAATTTAAAAAGTAATGAAATAGTATTTCGATGCAACATTTAGGAGTTTAGTCTCGATATGCATCAAAGCAAAAATAAGGATAGAATCAAATGTAAGGATGTGGAGCATGTAAGTGTAAATCAGCATTGAACAAGTATGGTAGAAGCCGATACGTTTCGATTAAAAGTTGAAATGATTGAAAGCCATCAAAATCTGGCACTAGTTTAGGAAGGAAACAAAGAGAGATGAATGAAATCAACTGTTATTCTGAAGTGTACTAATTGAGCGAACGCAAATTATATAAAGATGGCATTGATAGTCTCGACAAGCACTGAGAATAAAAGAGTATGCGAGTGCGTAAGTATGTACCAGAAATTAACTATAGTAGAAACCAAAGCATTCTGATTGAACAACCTAAATTGGAGGCTATCTAAATTTTACACCGATTCGTGAAGGGTCAAAAGAGGTTAAATAAGATTAACAGGTACTACTGGATTACTATCGGGCGAAAGCTAACTATAATAAAATGGTGACTATCGATCCGTCTACCCTCCTTAAATTTGTGGTACCTTACTTCTAGAAAATAATTTCTCTCTTGTATGAAGCGCTTGACAAGTGAAAATTCCAATGCGATAGTAAATGAAAAAAAAACTCCAAGCTTCGGCTCACACGTAAGCTCCAGTTTGAATCTGCCCGCCAATAACGAAATGAAGTTCATAGTTGCCCACGAACGGTAAAACAAATCCAATGGAATATACTACTTTCTGTCCCCTTGGCCCTTTTACTAATATCTCCAGGTTGTAGTTCAAAAAAAACTCAAGTCTATACTATCGGATATAATAAAAGAAAATTTATATTGTGGACAATATAAATTAACATGTACCATATAAAAAAAAAATTTATTTTGTTTCTTTTTTTTTAACAAAATTAAAAAGTACTATTACTTAAACCTTAGTAGAAATAAGTCAACCCATTACCCACAGTCCTGAGGTAAACGCAAACCTAGGCTCTGATACCAAATTGTAACGCCCCGAAAATTGGGTGTGTTAATAAATAAATTTCACAAGTTATTTAAATAGAAAGCAAACTTCATTAAAATTCCAAAGAAAACTTGATAAAATTTTAACAGAAAGCTAAAAGTTTAGCTAACTTATTACAACCGAAATAAATTAAATTCCAACATTGTCCGGAAAACTTAAACTCTATTAAAAGTTCAAATGAAAGAAAGGAACAGAGCCATCTAGCCAGACGCCTACTGGTAAAGTCATGGTTTTGCCACTTCGTACCCATCTAGCTGCTCCATCGCCTCGAATTCAGCAGGCGGCTCTTCATCTCCTTCTGTAACTGGCGTTGGGACGCCAGGGCCACAAAAAAAGTAGCACCATGAATGGTAAAATTACACTCAGTAGGGCGCCCTAAGCCACCATTTACTAAAGATACTAATGCAGCAAATACACACATAACTGAAATTTTGGTTCCTATAAGATACTCAAATTTTCACATAAGTCTTCAATACATTGGATTCACAAGATTCATTATTCTCATATCCACTTCCAACAAATATTTTTCATCACCGGCTTCCATCTACAGTATATCCCAGGTGCCAGATCACACAACAAAGCTACCTCGGGTATGCTGCGCATGGCTTACGACTGGTCACAACATCACCATCAATTTCTATTCGGCTCCCACCCAAAGTATACCTCAAGTGCTCGATCACACAGCAAAGCCACCTTGAGGTATACTCCGTATGGCTTATGATTGATCACACACCGATCAATCTCTATCCGGCATCGATTCCCACCCACATTATACTTTCGGCGCCCGATCACACAGCAAAGCTACCTAAAAGTATAAACTGCACATGACTCAAGACCCATATCGGACACGTCCCAACCTCAAACTTGTGATTAGATTCATTCATCCTTATACATTAAACAATTCGATCCAAATGTACTTAACAAGTGGATTCATGCAACCCCAATACAACAATGAGGCCAAAATCTAAAACCAAAGCAGCCAGAAGGAGCAACCCTAGAGTATGACAATCTGCCGCCGCCCACCATCCACCCAGCTTACCACCACACTAACCGCCACCAGAGAAACCACCAAACCATCCATCTGCAGCCACAACCACCCTTGTTGGTAGGTACAGAAACCGATTCACCCAACAATGAACCGTTGATCAGTGATTCGAAGCTAAAAAAGGACAGAGAAAAGGAAGAAGAACAGTGATAACAAGAAGCCCAAAAGTCGCACCTTGCTGTTAGGTCCAAACTTGTTTCACCCAGTACTGAAACTGGCAGCAACCATAGAGCCGATGAAATGTTGATTGGATCAACGAAAGGTAGAGAGTTAGGGAAAGATAGAGAGCTCAGGGACTCCAAGAATGCCGCCTCAGCACCGGCACAACCCATGGAAGACAGCCAACGCCGCTGCGAACCCACAAAACTGGTCGGACTCTAGAAACGACCGCCAAGAAATTGCCGATTCGATCCTCACAAACTACTAAGAGATCCAACAGCTGAGGTCCATGAGCACCACCGTAAGCCACCAAGAAGCCACCACGCCATGCCTTATCCAAACATACAAAAAAGAAAGGGGGTGGTGGGGGCGATGTTACAATAATATTTTCAAAACCTTGCATGATAGAACTAAGATACATATTGAATATAAAATACATTATAGATTGAAAGATATGTACAATTTAAAAAATTGCATCGAAATCCGAATAGGACCAATAATTTGGGACGGAGGTAGTATATAGTAAAATCCGTTTTTCTAAGTAACTTTGCGGGGTATTTGGAGGCTCATTTTTCAGTTTTCTATTTTCAAGTTTTTAGCCTTTTTACTTTTTAGATTATAGTCAAATTATATTTTAAATATGTTAGAGTGTTTGAAAGAAATGTGTATAATGCATTTTTTAACAGAAGTAGTGTTTGGAAGATGTACAGAATGCAATTTGTAAGTTTTTTTTAATTAAAATGAAAAAGAGTGAAAAATGAGAAGTTCTCCCAGCCTACACAAAAATGAAAAGTAAAAGGAAGCAACCAATTCTTGTTGCTAATTAAAGCTTCGGCAAGTTGGAGTCTTCATTGTAACTTTTTTGTTAAATTTTTTTTTGATCATGAGTTTTTGACTGTAATTTTTTCCGATATAAAAATAAGGAAGAATGATTAATAACTTTAAATCGTTATCACATCCACCAATCACACTCTTACAAATTTGTGTTTTTTTTGACTAACTTATTGTGCAGTATCATGTAGTGCAGAATTTTAATTTACAATTTTTCTACCATGCGGCATGCATTGCACCATGCATTCTCAAAACCCACACACAATGCAGTACTGTGTGGCGTGTTCGTCAATGCATGTGTGTGTGGCTGTAGAATTCTCGATAACTTATTGGAATGAAACCGCGCGTAATTGATAAATAGGAGTATAGACAGCATAATTAGACCCCTCATTTCGTATGTTAAGCATTTCATTTTCACAGCCATCATTTTCTTTGAGGAATGACTACAATACACACCCGTTAATGGTGTGTATCATATGCACCTATTGTATAGTTCATATTGTGACACTTCACTGACAATCGTAACATTTTTAAGTGTTTCGTAACTTTTCAGCAATTTCATTCTTAACATTTTTTATGATTCATATACAGTAATATTTTGGTGCATCTCGTAACTTTTATTTTAAAAAAAATTGTAGCTTTAATTAACAAGAGATAATTGATTCGTAACTTTTATAAGAGTGCGTATGATACACACCCAATTAGGGGTGTGTGTATTTTGGCATTGCCCTTTTCTTTTATCCTTAAATTTTCTATCACGGGATCTAATCAGTAATCACCGTTCGTTTTTGGAAATAATTTTATCTTGGGAAATATCCATAAAAATCAAAGACTTTTTTGTGTTGCATTTGTCATTATTGCATGAATATCCCATATCTTTTTGACAAAGAAGTGGACAATGATGGGGCCTAGAATATGGATGGCATAGAAATTAAGTCAGTGACACAAACAACTTGTGGCCTCAAATTTTTCCATTAAAAAAAACTTGTGGCCTCAAATTTCAAAGCCAGATGTGATTTTATATTCGGAATGATCGGACACCTCCCCAACATGCTCGAATCTGAAAATATCTTCTTAGGGAAGAAGGTTTCTTGTTGGAAAAAAAACAACAAATCAGTAATATCTTCTTACGGTGGCCCCCACTTTTTTTTTTTTGGAAGTCTTAAAAAATTATCTATAATTTTTAATTTATTAAGTTTTTCATAGTTAATGTAGATCTTGTTTGATAGATATCAATTAGTTTTATTAAATAAAGTTGTTGGGAAAACAAAAATCATCATAGATTATGAGATATAAATAATGTTTTGAGAAATTCAACAAGGTAAAGAGGTCCAACAATATGAGACGGAGGGAGTCACTTTTATGGAGAGGATTTTGTTTTTTAGAAAAATGTAAAAGTAATACACTTAATTACGACATGAAATTGTACTAGGTCATTAAGATGTAATTAAAAAAAGGAAAAAAATATACTTCATCAATGTGATTTTATTTTTTGACAGTTATAAAATAAAATAAAATTGATCATTTTCAGTGTCTCTTTAATTATTTTTTTCATTTATCAATTGACCTTGTGTATCAGAAAAATTTCAAAGATAACAAATGGTTCATAATAATATCCAGAAAAAAAAAAAATCATTCACTTATTTGTTGGGAGGATACACCTAACACCATTCAAAAATCTGAAAAAGGAAATGTTGAGATACTATTTTTATGCTGTTCTCGTCCATTTGGACATCAAGAACGAGGCCATAAGGATACAAAGGAAGTGTAATGATTTTGGAGAAGTTTTGATGGGATAGGTAAATCAAAATAAAGCATCAAATCTAGCTGGTTGGCGGGTTTATTTCTCACACAACAGAACAGGGTTGGGGTCTATAACAAAGAGCTTCATGCGAATTCCCTAGTCTCGGGATGAATTACCGGTCTTTTATCAGGTCAAACAAAAAATTAGTCGAGATGTGCGTAAATTGGTCCAGACAGGTTAGTGGGCAGTGGCTTGGATGCTTTTTTAATTATGACACCCAACTGCTTGATGGATGTATTTGTGTTGTTTTTTCTTTTCCTTTTTCTTTGTTGTTATCTTAGCACATGATTGTTTGTAGCGTTGATGTACCACTTTGTTGGATTTATATTCGGAGTTTTGATGCCGAGGTTCAACCCCTCTCGATGTTCCATGTCGAGCCACTAAAAAAAAAAATACATTTTCAAAAGATTCTTGGTCTGGTGTTATATGGGTTCTCCGATACACACGTTGTTAAAAAATTTCCGTGGCTCATTTTACGAATTTTTGTTGCTCGTGTTTATTTTTGGTTGTACGGTACACACCTAACGGGTTTCCGGCTTACTTTACGAATGTTTGTGGTAAAAAATGAGGCTCAAGGAAAAAAAAAGACGGCTCGTTTCCCACATGATAAAATCAAAGGTTGATTTTATGAAGTGAGAAAGAAAATTGATAAAATCTCAGATTTTTTAGTGCAAAAATCTCAGATTTTATCAAACTTTCTTCCTAATTTGATAAAATCAAGTGGAAAACTAGGCCTTAGTTATGAATTATTGTGGTGTTATTTACATACAATTTTGTGGTGTGTTGTTTATAAATTTTCATGGTGTGGTTTATGTATTTGTTAGTTAGGAATTCTGAATTCAACACCACTACATCTCCAGAAAATATACACAAAATATACCCAGAATTTAAAATCAATGGCCCAGATTAACTTGGAGGGAATCTGAGCCATTAATTTTCACTTTCTGGGTATTTTCTGTGCATATTTTCTGGGCACCTAGACATTTTGAAATATTTATGATGGAAGGCGTACTTAACCCCTTTGTGATGTCCCGTTCGCTGTCCCCATCTTTTGTCTCTTTGCTCTATTATTTTGACACCTGTCCCAAATTAATCTCAACCCTCCAATAAATATCTTTCGTCCCAACTCAATCTCAACCCTCCAATAAATATCTCTCTCTCACTTTGCACTTCATTCTCCGGTGGAAGTATCGTAGCCAGGAAGCAGGGGCGGACCCAAGGGGTCACGCGGGGCACGTGCTCCCACTGATCCCCGTACAAAACTCAAAAAAAATAAATATTCATATTATATATTTAGTATAATTATGCAATATAACGTTATATTTAATATACATATTCATATATATCTCAAAATAAAAATGTAGAATTAATTATGTGCTCATTTTCTGTTCTTTTTTTTTTATAAAATATATGCATTATAAACATTATAGTCCATAATAAATGTCTTAATTTAGCAAAATCGTTGATTAGAAAAAAAAATTGCACGACTATAATTAATAAGGTGCCCCAATTGGATTGGATTCATGGGTCCGCCATTGCCAGGAAGTCTAAAGAAAGGGTGTTTCGTTCTTTTTTGTTGACTCGATCACATTCTCGTACTTTGAATTTAGGCACAATAGTTTGAACTTCCGATTATTTTTTCGGTTTCGATTTGATTTTGGAATCTCACGGAGTGGATTTTGCAATGTGTTTTTTTTTTTCCAATTTCTATATAATTTCTCTGGCTAATTTCTTGATTCAAGACTCAAATTCACTTAGATATTTATCTGAACCATTGATTTTACTTTCGGGTTTTTTTGGATATGTAGTATTCCCTCCGTTCCAAAATGTTTGCCCCCTACGAAACTACGTGCAATTTTCAAACTAAAAAATAATATAGTTACAAAAGTAATTTTCTAAGCAATATAGATCTTGTTTGATAGATCTCATTGAGAACTTTAATATGATGCAAAAAAATTTGATAATTATTTTGGTAAATACATTATTTTTTAGTTTGAAAATTACACGTAGTTTCGTAGGGGTTGGAACGGAGGGAGTAACATTTTTCATATGAAGCTGTGGTGGAGGAGTGATGATAAACTGCAGAGTGGATAGATTTTTGCTGGAAGTTGAAGTGCAAAGTGAGAGAGAGGAATTAATTGGATGGTTGAGATAAAGTTGGGACAGGTGTCAAAATAATACTAGGTTTGGGCCGGGACAGGAGATCCCACAACCTTTATTATTGTCTCTCTTCTTTTTTTTAATTTTATTCTTTTGTTGCAACGGAAATATATAGGCTATATTCCACTAACTTAAAAAAATTAAAAAATCAGCTTATTCCTAAAATTGAAATAGCCAGTCTCTCACAATACATCACATAAAAAATCGTGAAAAATTAAAAAGCCAAAAAACTCTTTTAGCGGAACACCTCCATAATATGATGGTCTCATTGCTTACACACACAAACCAGTTTACCCTTTACACACACAATTGTGCCCATTCGATGTACCGAACAACGAAAAAATATTTGCACTTTATCAATTTTTATTTTGCTTTTCGTGCATCGAATTAGCACAATGCTAATTTGGATAATTATAGGCTAGAATTAATAGTATCATATTTAAAGATTGAAACCTTTTTTAAAAGCATGTAGTATTATATATTTTAATTTTTTGATACAATAATTGTTAGTTATTGTGCAATTAATAACAAATCTCTCTCTAAATTGAGTGATTATTCCATGCTCCTACTGTCCTACAGTATTGCTCTACAGGATCTCTGCACCACTCGTGTGTACGGGCTTCACATACTTTGGTTGTGGGCACCACAAAATGTCTAGTGTAAAGGCCATGGGAAGTAATGCTCCAAGAACGTAAAATAATTTCTCATCTAAATCCCTCCTCCCCACCCCTCTCTGTCTCTCCCATCTCTCTCTCAATTTTTATAAATTGAAAATCAAGAAAATTAGGATGGGAATTTGGAGAATTGAAAGGAACAAATGCAGTTGTATAACATATCTATTGATAATTGATTATGATGTATTGATCGATTGATTATTGATGCATCGTCCTCCTCTCCCTCCTTCTTCAATTTTTTTATATAATTGTGTGGGGGGATTTTCGTCGAAATTGCCTCTTTGGACCGCCTTGGGTGTTGAAGGTAGAGGTGAGATACTGTGGCCTCGCCGTGATCCTAGCCGCTGAGCAGAGCAAGCAACCTGCACACTGAACAACCGTGTTAGTGCCTAGCCCGGACGGTGGTTGTCCGGGACGGCATTCCGACGGCCTAGTAAGTGATCGGAGAAGACGATGTATGTGATAAATGTAGAGAGGGAAAGTGAGTTAAGGGAGTGTTTAATGAAGAGAGAGAGAGAGAGAGAGAGATAGACCGCCCTTAATACGGTAGGTGAGTGAAGTACTTATAGGCACCGTGGTGCATACCTCTCACGCCCCCCGGGTAGCTCACGCGCGCTACCCACTCCTGACACTTCAATCCCATCACGTATGGCCCTGCAACAAGCATTTATACCTCTGCTACCCTCGAGCACTGAGATTTGGCTCACGTCACCATGTCACATCTGTCATTCACTGAGCCAACTCGTGTGGGAGAAACAACCGGGCACCCACGTGATGCTGCAGGCGTAGCCCTTTGACTAGTAGGTGGGTGTCATAAATGCTGGTTGCAGGCTGTCGGGCACGCTCGGAGCCGAGCCCTAGTGCACTCCGTCCTGCTCTCATATGGCCGAGGTTGTAACCGTCCGAGCCCAACGCCCTCGGCGAGGCTGCCAGGCATTCCCCTGAGCGCTACCCTCTACCGAGGACGGGATGAGTGTCGTTCCGCACCCAACTACGCCCCGTCCTCGGGCTATGTCCATGGCATCGTGCGTTACAATGCAGGCTATTGTCGGTCAGGGTTAACAAGGGTGAACCTCGCAGTGGATCGGGGGCCAGACGGACCATGGTGAGCCCGGCCGCTACAAATTGATTAATCAATTAATTAATCTTCTCTTAGCCTTAGGTAATGTATTTTTATATAGGCCTTTTTACTGACAGTCCATTGGGCTAACAATATACAAAGAAGAAGACAAAAAAACACATACTCCAGTGTATTTTTTTTACACTTTTTAATACATATTCACATATTTTGTTTAATACTTTTTCACATATTTCAGTAAAACTTTTTAAAACTTAACAATAATCCACTGGGTTGATTTTAGTATTTTTTTATTTATATATTCAATCACGCTTTCATCTTCTCTACCTTTTAGAGCCTTAGGGTTGTTCCACTAACTTGGTTTTTTTTGGGGTTTTTGGCTATTTAGCTTTTTTATGTGAGAGCTTGAAAAATGCGTTGGCTTTTTGTGATTTTTTATGTGATGAATTGTGAGGGAATGACCTGTCTCGAAAAGCACAATAAACTGATTTTTGACTTTTTGAGTTAGTGGAGTGGAGCCTAGTCTCACTCAACTAACACATATGTAAATCTCGGATAAAAAAAAAAGTATTTTCATGTATAATTTTTAAATCAAGGCACTGTATTTTTTGCTTGAGAATTGCACATCTTTTCATGGTGTACCAACTTTTAGGGACGAAGTGAGAATTCAGTCATTTTGAGCACTATTACACAATGTCCCAATATCGTTCTTCACCGCACATTTATGTGGATACTATACAGGTAATCTTGGTTCATGCATATATATACACACACACATATAACGGGCCGGTTCCACTAACACTTATTTTGCACACTCCTTTTGACACCTCACGTTTCCAAGTCCCACTGTGATGTTTCAAATCATTAATCTTGTTTAAATGAGTAAAATAAGGGTCCTGCAAAAAATTTGCTCAGTCGGATATCGGTAAGGACTTGATCAAAACAGTTTTGTAAACACCATTTACTATTACAATTTTTGCAAAACTGTTTGGATAAATAGTTAAGAAATGCGTCTCCCTCGACATCAAACAACTGCTGTTGATATATGCGTAAATTGACCGGGACATGGAAACAATTTTTACCTCAAAAGAGAGGAACCGTCAACGTCGGTTAATTTCCAATCAAAGGAAAGTCCATTGTCAGCACGCAGAAAAGATCTATATAGAGGCGAGATGCATCCGAGGAATGCTTTATGGTTAGTTGGGACTTTATCCATGGTCACAGTGATACCTCATAATTGCCATTGCTTAAAGGGTTAAAATATTTGAGCTCGGTCTAATTTCCAAAGAGGAGTATTTCAGTGCTATTGGCTTAAAGATTTTTAATTTTTTTGTAAATTTAAATCTTTTTTGAATTTGTTAGTTTTGCGTCAAACTTTTGGTATTTATAGGTTCGTTTCGAAGTTAGGATTTGGGGAGAAAAAAAAGAAGAGAATTAGCCAAATATTTTGAAAAATGTCCAAGAAAAGACAGCTTAAGTCAATTCCAATTCCTCTTATCGAAACGAATCTATAATTACTAAAAGTTTGACGCAAAACTAACAAACGCAAAAAAAGATTAAATAAAGATAAAAACCAAAAATCCTTAAGCCAATGGCACTAATCAAGTGTAAATTACTTTTACTTAAAAGCAGTGGGTTAAGGGGTGATGTTATTCGGTTTCCTATAGAAGTGAATGTCAAAAGTCAGAATTCAAAAGAGGTGGGTGTTATTTCAGAATTCTCAGATTCTTGGGTCGTTGAATCTGTTAACCCACCTTTGGTCCAGAATAAAGGTGTTATAAGTGGGCCAACATTGGATGCAAATTTTGGGCTTTATGATGGGCCTATCATTATGAGTTCATGTGGAGATAAAAATATCCAAGACGGGTAAAACCGTAAAAGAAGGCTCCGTCCAATCGATGAGGTGATGGGTATAATCAGAAAATCGGTCTATAGAGGGGGAAAATCGAAGAGACACAAACCCAAGCTAGTATTTTTAGACTGGCGGCCGCAGCTATCATTATCTATTTCTTTAGACGCGATTAATAATAGGAATAGAATCATTCTTAATGAAGGATGTTCATGAAGAGGAGAGAAGGAGAGAAGAGAGAGCTCCTCTTCATCCTTATTTTTTATATTGTCCTATTACCTGTAGTAAAAACGACAACGAAATGAATTCATTGCCTCATTGTGAAGCAATTCTTACCTTTACCTAGGGGTGGACACGGTCTGGATCGGATCGGATCGGATTGGCATGAATCCAATCCGAAACCACGAGTCACGGTTTTTAGAAAATGCAATCCGTGTCCAGACCAAAAGTCTCACGGTCCGGTTCCAATCCGATCCGCGAGTCACGAATCGGTTCCGGTTTTATCCACGGATTACATGTCATACGTAAACAAGTAACAAATGTTTCATCAAAATAAAATCCTAAGGCAAATTCTTTGATTTGATTTCCTGAAATTTTTTTTTATTTTGGTTTTCTTGCTACCATAGAGATCCACACAATCCCTTGCTACGGTAACACGTGATATTTTTTTTGAAAAGAGGTTGCAACACATGATAAAAAATACGAAGACCCTCGCGCTCAACAAACCTAAAGGCTAACTCATCCATGAGAATCATCCTAACAAAAGCATCCAGGAGAATCAAGTGGAGGGAGGCGGTATAGGAAGAGATAGATTAGGTTTTGTTTTTTGGAGATAACAAGTATACATAGTATAGAAGACTAGAAGTTAGAAAATCTAATGGTGCAACAGTTTACCAAACATTATAACCGTTTCTCAAATTGACAATATTTGTAAAAGTGGTAAAATTATTTATACACACACAAGCACATACATATACATATTTAAAAATTATATATAATAAAAATCTCACGGTCCGGATCGGTTAATCTATGGTTTCAAAATCAAAATCCGTGTCCGGACCGCGAGTCACGGTTTATAATTTTTTGAATCCGTGTCCGGACCATTAATCCACAGTTAAAATCCAAAATGTGCTAATCGGTTCGGTCCGGACCGGATTCACGGTTCACCGATTTTTTTTGCGCAGCCCTACCTTTACCAATTGCAGATACTTGACTATGGAAGGAACAAATTAAACATGAAATACCCTATTTTCAAAATATAGGAATTCACACATCTCACGAATGGACATGAAATTGTATCATTCTTGGATGCATTGAGACAAACATAGCCCAAAAAGTCGTTAACCCCTTGCAAGTATTCCGTAGATGATGATCTACTTTTGTTCATCCAACTCTTATTCATTGGTAGAGCAATAACTAAATTGGTGGAACAAAAAGGCAATCTAAGTATAATACTCCTAATAAAATGGTGCAACAAATTCCCCCACACTGGTCCCTTTCTAGTACTAGATTCCTGCCTTTTTTTGCTGCAAATGGAAATGGTCCCCCTCTTATACTAAAATAAACAAAAAGACTTTGTACCACTTTACCTAATAATGATAAATGTAAATTATTAAGGTACAGGGGTTGTATTAAAGTATGATTTTGGTGCAAATCACTAGACATAAACTGTAATATAAAATGCCTACAATTCATGGACAAATATTTATATGTATATAAAATTGTTTGCCGACGCCACTATCTCTTCATCCTTTTAATATATATATAGAAAACAAGCTCAATTGAATACTTATAAGTAATTAATCCAATACTTTAGTTTTTTTATTCAGAATTTAGGATCTTGGATACTGAATGATATTTTTCATCCGATCAAATCTCTAGCGATGTTTGATTTAACTTCATTATAATGCAAAATAATTTAATTCGTGTTGTGCAAAGGACAAGAGGTTTTGATTGCGAAAAAAAGACCTCGGGTGGGGCTCGAGGGTATTCTATAAGACTTTAATGCCTTTTGACGTTTTAATATCTTCTGATGATGTGGTTGTCAATATCCGATGACTTTCATTTTTGGTAACGACAATGGAATAAGAAAAATTGTGAAATCCTAACAGTTCAGATTAATCATTATTAAAATAGACTTGACGATGGCCTTTAGAATTTATACGTTCAACTTACTTGATAGGAAACTAAGTCTTGTGCAACAGGTGGATGTATAGTAGCCACATGATCACGACACAATCACGACGATTGAGATCGTTGATTTCATTGTGCTTGTTGATTAAATCGTTCATGTAAATTTTTGGCTCGATCAGGTTTATAGAGCCCTTTTATCGAGATGTGTTGATAGAAGCTAAGTCTTGGGTTTTATAACATAGTTTTATTAGCATACATATTATGATGGCCTAAAGACGAGGGTATCTAGTAACGGTTGGTTTTGAGCCGTTACTAGAGGAGGGTATTCAGTAATGGTTGGAGGATATTTAGTAATGGTTGATTTTGAGCCACAACTAGAGGAGGGTATTTAGTAACAGAAGGTTTTGCGCCGTTACTAGAATACATTAATCTACTTAAGTCCTGTTTCTAGTAACGGTTACCATTACTTGAACCAATTTCTACCAACAGTTTATCCAACCGTTACAAAAAAAATAGTTGGGAGATCTTGATTTTCTTGTAGTGGTTGTTTTGTTTGTTTCGTTGTCTACTAGTCAGTCTTTCAATCATTTGGGTCTCCCAACAGTTCTTGATGGGATGTCACCCCTCGTTTTGATACTTTTCTCTAGATCTCCCGTTTAATATTGTACCTTCGATATTTGATTAATATAATATTTATTGCCGTTAAAAAAAAAGTATTTCAAGTTTGGTTTTTTTTTTTGTCAAGAATTAATCATACTTCTCAAGAAGAGCAATTGCAAAATAATAAAAATATAAGCTGAAGTTAAAAAAAGTTAAGAAAAGCTGATAAAAATACAATAAATGATAATAAAAATTATATTTTTAATCTTTTATCTTCGAATTGTTTCTTTACTTTTATTCATTACGTTTTTTTTTTTTTTTTTTTGTAGATCGTACTAGTCAACAAAGAATGATTAATCTAAAAAATGTTGCCATTAGCCTGGACCCCACACTTTATTGTGAGCCAAGTTTTGGATTTGAAGGGGTCCAAGTTAGGAGGACAAAATTTGTCGTCCACTAATTTTTATCTGTTAGTTTCACAAACAAATCGACCCCTTCTTGTGTATTCTTTACTCCAAAATAAATTCATGCACACAATTTTTAAAGATTAATTTGTCAATTGTTCACGCGACCAAGATAAGAACGAGAGAGAGGGTCCGGGGGTAAAATTAAAAATAATAATTAGAAAAAGCGTACATGTTGTAATTTTTTTTTTTTTTTTTTGTAGTCATTTTAGGTTAGCGATGGAGTTAGTGAGTTAGTCCAGAGGGGGCCTAGAAGCTATTCATAGCCCTAGACCCCAAATGTTTCTGCCGAGGCTCAAACCTTGATCTCGCTTGTAGGAGAATCAGGAGAAAATCGCTAGGCTACAAACTCTTGGTTATGTTGTAATTCAAAAACAATAAAATTAAGTAGGAGTGCACATGGTTTGGATTGAACGGTTCTCTAGAAATCCAGTAACTGAACCATTCCGACTTTTTCTAGAAAAATAAGAACTAAAACGTACCTAACCAATATACGTGGTAGAACCTGTCTAAATCTAAATCGCAAGATCTGACCAGTTTTGGTTTGGTTACGGTTCCACTCCATTAGCGTTGGACACATTTTCACAACACCTGAACTCAAAAAATTATTTAGAATTTGGAGTACCAAACAACTCATAAAATAATTATAGAATTTTATAAGGTTTGAAACCAAATAGGGTCCACATGATACGCATAGTACTTGACAATCTACCATCAATAGAACAACTCCTAAAATTGATGAAAACAACCAATAAAGTAGCTTAAGCAAAAAATGGAATAGTCTAAAAGTAAGAAAATAAATTTAGCAGCATGTCTTACTAGGGAATTCAAATTGAAAATTGAGTATTAGTCGAGTCAAATAGTTATAATAATATATTAAATACTTTATAACAAAATCGATTTCTACTCTAAATAGACATAAAAGTACTTTACTAGGGAAACAAAATATCAACTTACAAAGTTAAGATACATAATTATGTATACATATTAATATATATTACTAATAGATATCTATAAATATTATACGGTCCGGTTCTAACTGTGGTTCTTAAATTGAAAATCAGTAACCGAACCATAATTACCAGTTCATATTTTTTCAGAACCATAACTAGATCAATGAACCGGATACTCGTGCTTCGTAAGTTAAATTAGAAAAATAAAAAAGAAGTGGCAGGCCGGCGGGCTCCACCCGTCTCAACTCAATACCCATTTGCCTATTGTTTTGCATAGGTGTGAGAATTCCGGACACGACACAAACATGACACAAAGGTAGAGGGTTTGGGTCGACCACTTTTTGATATGAACACGAATATGACACGACTCAGCAACACAAAAATTTAATGGGACAAATACGGGTTAGATGACACGGATAACTGTTCGATTTTCAGTGTCGACTCGTAACCTTGAAACGTCAAAACTCGAACACGATACAATGCCGGCTATACCAACTCATAGCCCGTGCAAATGTCTCTTTAAAGATTACGTAGTTTTTTTTCTTTTGAATTTCCTAATCAATGGAAATTTTTTTGATTTTCCAAAATCATAGTAGTATTTGGTCAATTTCTATAGAAAAATATCAATGTAATTAATAAATGCAATACTTGCATATTGTTAGACAACGCCTTGCAAAACTTGTATTACATGATCAAAACCAACTGAATATTGAATTCCGAATCACTGTGTTTTCATTAGGGCATTCATACTGGACTCCCGAACAATAGCTCCTAAGTTGACTTCTAAGGTGTCCATAAGCAAAATTGGGGTCCGTTTTTCACTCTTAGAGCTTGCTTAATTTAGAGAGCATATATGCACTCAATGAGCTAGCTAAATTTAGAGAGCATATTAAACAAAATCATTTATCTTTTGAAATTTCATATTAAAAAAAGATTAAAAGGGCTCGGATCCCACTTGGAGCTTGCTAGAAGGCTACCTAAATTTAGCTAAAGGGTTAGGAGGCATGCTTAGGAGCTATCTTTGGGAGCTTGTATTAGGAGTCCATTTAAGACCACAATTGATCAAATGGCTTGCTAAATTTTAGGAATCTTACCTAGGAGTCATTTTGAGAGTCCATTGTGAATGCCCTTAAAAATATTAAAAATTAATTAAATTCATTTAGGCTAGTGTCCTAATTACTTCGCTATAGCAAAATTCTTACTATATACTCACTTTGTTCCTTTTTAACTGTTGAGTATTCCATTTTGGACTGTCCCTTAATAAGTGTGCATTTTGAAAAGTAAATGGGTAAAAATCTGTACCATTATTGTTTTGCCCTTTTAAAAAGTTAATGGGTAAAAGTGGAGGATAATTTTGGAAAATGGATGTAAATTTAAATGTGAAATGTGTAAACTGAAGGTAAAAGTAGATGTGAAAGAAGTAATGATGATATTTCTTTAATAAGTTAGATTTACAAAACATCACACTTAAAAAGGGACGGAGGGAGCAGTTGTTGGTATCTTTTTATTATTTTAGCTAAAATTTGTACCAAAGTATTTAATATTGAGACTTGTGTCTTGCTAGGAATTGCAAATTGGTTGTGGGTAAATTCCTTGTTTTTAATCTTTTGGATTATGAAGTATAAGTAGAGTAATGCCGTGGTTTTATGCTTAGGGTATTAGACCCTAAGTAGTTTCCACGTATATTGCATGTCTTGTCTCTTTACTTTTGTTTCTTCGCATTAAACTTGTTGGTTTGATTGAATTGCCATGAAATTTGGGTGATTGACTATCACAAGGAGTTGTTAATTTTTTAGTTCTTAGTCCTATTCACCCGCACAGGACTTGGTTTACCTTTGCATAATTTCAGACACTATGCCAACTCATAGCCCGTACTTTTTTTTTTTTTTTTTGAAAGGATAGCCCGTACTTATGTCTCCTTAAAGATTATGTAGTTTTTATTCTTTTGAATTTCGTAATCAATGGAAAATTTTGATTTTCCAAAATCATAGTAGTATTTGGTCAACTTCTATAGAAAAATAGCAATGTAATAATATAAATGCAATACTTGCATATTGTTAGACAACGCATTGCAGAACTTGTATTACATGATCAAAACCAACTGATTAATATTGAATCCCGAATCACTGTGTTTCCATTAAAAATATTAAAAATTAATTAAATTCATTTAGGCTAGTGTCCGCTATAGCAAAATTCTTATTATAAACGTAGTTGTTGGAATCTTTTTATTATTTCAGGTAAAATCTGTACAAAAGTATTTAATATTGAGACTTGTGTCTTGCTATAGCTAAAGATATTTTTTAGTGTCACGATTTGGCTATTGTTGACTAATTTTTTTTTGTTGGTTTTATCGTTTATGTGATATTATGGCATTGAAAATGTTCTCATTTTGCTTATTGGATTAAATAAGTTGTTCAAGCACAACATTGCCAAGTGTATAATTTCAGGCAGGTTGGGTTAGTGTCAAGACATTTAACACGTTTATGTTTAACACAAACCCGAAACAATAAAAAAAATCCACAATAACACAAGACACTACACGATTCCTACTCCTAATTTTTCGGCAATAGAATGAATATGAATATTCGCCTCCGTAAGTTTTGCATTAGTTGACCTTTTGCTTGCTATTCTTGTCAATTGCTTTCAATTCTGTCTTTTCTACATAGATCGGGATTCTGTAGTGTAGGGGTGTAATACGCAATCTAAGCCATTCAAAAACATTTTCAATGATTCAAATTTGCTAAAAGCATCGCACCTCCTAGTAGAATAGTTTTTGCAATCTGAACATAAATTTGCTAAAAGCATCGTACCTTCCCAGTAGATTAGTTTAAAGATGGCCGGCATAAATCTCACACTACACCCTTATAGTACACCCCTACACTACAGGTTCCGTGTTTTTCTACGCTTCTTTGGTCCACATATAGTAGAGCACATACAAATGCTTTTTATCCAACTCATGTAGAATCAATATCAAACGTACAACACAGTAATAATCACTACTTTTGACAGTTGCTTCCGATAACATTGACTATCGAGGCCTTGCGAGGGATTCGACCGACGTCGGTAAGCAATGAAGTGGGGCTAGTGCAATCAACGACAATAGACATTCGCGAATCATGGTAATTATTTTTTATCCCTAAGGTTAATCGAGCTGTAGTGCATGCACGCATGTAAAATGGCGGTAGGTCAAAAATCCGGAGTTATGGGATATTTCAAAGAGATAGTGACAGTCCTAGATTCTTCGATTTGTCGACCATTTATTCGTGGAGGAGGTAACATAATTTCTATGCTTAAAAACAGATGATGGTGGTGGGCCCGGCCGTTAATGAGAAGGATTTCCAAAAGGCAGACCGCAAACCACTGTCCACTGCATTTACTATTTCAGTGTGTGACTGTATTGATAGGATTAATAGAGACTTCCTATGGAGCGATACTCACGTGAAAACTTTATATTATACATTAGATAAAAAACATAAAAAATAGTGATACTCACGTGAAAACTTTATATTATACATTAGATAAAAAACATAAAAAATAGTGAAAAGCAAAAAATCTCTCTTAATAGGACACACCCTTAATCTAAAATTAATCGGCAAACAATGGACTCGATATCATATTAAGTGATCACCGATTTTATTTGCAAGCAATGTGAGACTATATGACTTAATATTCCCACTCGCGTACATCTGCATTTGAGGTCTATCACATGTAGCGTCTTTTGGAATCTATCATCGTGCAATATTTTTGCTAGTCTGTCATGATCAGGAATGGATTAAAAATTTCTAAAATGTGGGATTTTTATTCTAATATCAAATGATCATATGGAAACTTTTTGACGAAAAAAAAATCCATCTTAGCAATTGGGAGGGGGAAAAGGGTCCTGTAGTGCCCCAAAGACTGTAAATCTAAAAAATAAGGTGGTCTGGGTGTTAGTAATTAAAGCCAGATCGAATTAACAATCTTGCATTTAATTGGAGAATTCACAATGACAAGAAAGCTATCCGGATCCAATTGATGAGGCGGAAATTCCATTTCACTCGCTCTTTCAAAATTGTGGACTTTACATGAAAAAAGCTTCTCACGTTTAGAAAAGTATTATGCAAACTCGGGATATTTGTAAAAATTGTTCTTAATGTAAAAAGATTTATTAAAGATGATTTATTTCATTAAGCAGTTGAATTACATAATATAGAAGTGATCATAGTTTGAGTACAGAATAACAATTTACTTGTTTGAAATTAATTTACATTTATCGAACATAAAAATATGGGCCAGTTAATTAATCATCCTCCAGCACCCTTGAAATTAGAATTTCATCCTGTGATTTTTCATCAGTTATGTTATCATCCCGACATTCAAAAAAACCCAAAACTACCCTTATTATAAATGTATATATATATTGAACTGGAGGACTAAAATGAAAGTTGCATATATAGGGGGAGAAAGTGGACCAATTTATAAGTTTTGGGGTCCTCCCCTGCAATTAAGGGATTGGGGATATTTGATAATCCCACATATCACGCTTTACCAATTATGTAATCTGTTCAAAACCCTAGCTCCTTCTCTCTCTTCAGAAATCGACGACAATCTTCCCTCCCACTCGTCGTCCTCCAGCCATCATCATCCCACCGTCCTCTCTCTCCTCATCCTTCCGCCAACGACCTCTCTCTCTCCTCATCGTTCCGCCGTCAACCAATCTGTAAAGACCTGAAAATTTTAATTATTTTTCCAGAAATAAAGTTGGGGTAATGTGTGGAATGAAGTATAATGATAAAATTAGCTAAGTGATGAGAGGATACATGTGATGTGTAGTGTTGGGGTGGAATTGGTTTACAC